>JAODAL010008281.1:0-118956 GCA_025379985.1 Phyllomedusa bahiana | reverse complement strand
TGGTCCTAAATCTTGGAACAAAAATAGGGGTTGGGGTTTCTTCTATTTGTGGGTTTAAAAACCTTTTTGGCTAGAGAAAATGGGCAAATTTCTGAAACAAAGCAAAAGATGTTATGTTGTCCATAGAAATTTAATAACCGCGCTTTCTTTTTTCCGGGCAGTAAAAAAAAAAAAAAGTTGGCTGGTGCTTGTTAGGGGGCAAAAAGGGGACGTCTTTCGCTTGACAGTTTTCTCAATGGGGCCCCTTCTGTTTCTAACCTCTTTTTGGGATTGATTTAGTGAAAGGGGTAGGAAAAAGTTTGGGGTCGGACCCCCCAAAAACCTGAAATTTTTTTAGCTTTTGGTTGAACGTATGTTAAACTGAACAGGATGGATGAAATACTTCTCTAGATACAGTGTTTTGGAGGCATAGAGGGTAGGGGGGTAGTCACTGAGAACCATCTGATTACAGCTGTCTTTGGGAAAGCAGGCTGGAAAGTGAATGCTGTGACTTCAGTAGTTTTCTAAATCTTTCAAGTGGTGGAGAAGTTGATATCATTATGTGTAATGTACCACCTTGCCTCTCCCCATTCAAAGGAACTGCAACACAACATTTTAGAGGATTTCCCATCGGAAAAAAAGGGGTTTTTATGAAGCTAAGGGTGGTTAAGTGGTTAGACCCCGGGGTCCCAGTTAAAAATCTTTTTCAATGAAAAATCGCGTGGAGTTTTATTTCTTCCATGTTTGTAGGTTTCCGCCAACATGTCATAAACTTGCTAAAAGCTTGAAGGGTTTTCCCACATAAAAACTCCACCATTTTAAAAAAATAACATTTTTTTTTGGTTGAAAAATTCTGTATTTTTTTGTTTTAGTGCTCCCTTGTGATCCATAGGTACTTCTTCTTGGGCACCGACCAGTGATGAGAGCTCCTTAATCCTGGCCATATATGCTCAGACATCACCTCTCCTCTCAGGCAGCTACTGCCAGTCTCTCCCCTGCTTAGTAATCACACACACTCACTGGTGAGCAAGTGCTGAACCCCAGGTGCTGTCATTGTACTCTGTACTCCTTAGTAATTAGTCATATAGTGCAAATAAATAAAAAGATACAAGAAACCTCAATCAGGTATGTGTACTGAGGAAAAAATATATCCTCATTTCTCCTGCAGGGATTTGAACCTAGAACCCCTATGTTGGAAGGCAGAAGTGGTAACCACTCAGTTACATTGTAGCTACTCACAGCTCTTTACATAAACAGACCTTTGTTTGACTAGAGTAAGCACAGTGTTGGGAAAGACATGGTAATGTCAGCCTGCTGGGCCATGATATGCAGTTCAAACAAATCAAACACGCCCACTTTTGAGCAGACTGAAAGCTGAAGCTGGAGAAACCAGGCATGAAATGCCTTTGTGGCAAAACCCCTTTAACTCTTTAAGGACCAAGCAATTATTTTAATTTTTTGATTTTCACGTTACAAGCCGTAAAATTTTAATTTTCCCATTGATATACTCATATGAGGTTTTATTCTTTAATTGCACCATGTTGAGGCACATATATCTCCAGTCTTCTGTTTTTCATTTTTGTCCTTTTGAGTGGGGACATTACAGCAGCGGTCACATGCCTTTACTAATATCACCGTTTGGAGCTGTTCACTTCTGAACAGTGATGTAAGTTAACGGCACATGGCTGCTGCAGCGGTAACGTCCCCGTTCAGAAATAAAAGGTCAAAAACAGAAGACCAAAGAGATGCAGTGTGGAACCAGGGGAAGGCGAGTATACATGTTTTTTTTGTTTTTTTTTATGGGGCCCCAGGAGCTGCCTTTTTAAATTTTTGTTTTTTTTATGAAGTGGACAACCTCTTTATGATTCTTTTGGACATCCTTTGCTAATTTACGCTTGCCTATATTTTGCCTAAATTTGGAACATTTATGTAGTAGTATCCTTAGTAAGTTTGTAAAGAGACACAAGACCATCAAGTTCAGCCTATACTGTAAGTCTTTGCTGTTTACTGTCCTGATCCAAGACTATCCTCATTTTGATGTGCTGATCCCATAGTATTTAGTTCTGGAATGACCATTGTTGCATGAAAATATTGCAGTTTAGAACAATAACTCTATAAAAAAGACTATATTGTAAATAGGCAATAATGAACAGCCAGTTTGTGCATGCACTTACATTATTATGCACTGATTACCAGTCAAATGCCCATACTGATTGATTGGCTGGAAGATTAAACCTATCATGTTACTGATCGCTCCTGTCTGCAGAACTGTAAGGGTATGTTCACATGTCGTCTTGGGTCCGTGTGAACATCCGCTTTTGTGATGCATGTCTGGGTCAGTCTGAACGGACCCAGACACGCATCTAACAATTAGCAGTGAGTTTATCACTGCCGGCAATGAGAGACACGCAGCGACGTTCACATGAGAGATCGCCGCTGTGTGTTTGCATCGCACCTGTCGGCTCCGTCTTTCAGATGCGCTTCAAGAAATTATATGCAATTCTTGTATCGCATCCGCAAGACGGACCCGACAGGCGCAATGCAAACACGCAGCAGTGATCAATGTGAAAGCCGCTGCGTGTCTCTCACCGCCGGCAGTGATAAACTCACTGCTAATTGTTAGATGCGCGTCTGGATCCGTTCAGACAGACCCAGACACGCATCAGGAAAAGCGGATGTTCACACGGACCCAAGACGCCGGGGGAACATACACTTAGGCTACGTCCACACGGCAGAGAACAAAATACTGGTTGGATTCTAATCAGAATCTGACTGGTATTTTATAGTCTGTTTTTGTTGTGGTTTTTGGATTTGGGACATCCCATTCAGTTGAACAGTACTACAATCCACCATTTTCAAGTGATATACGCTGGATTATAGAACCTGTTCTAAGTTTTTTTTTTTGTTTTTGTTTTTTCCAAAACTGGCAATTTTGAAATACAGTCTCAGAGAATCCGAACTGTGTAGACTACAGTTTAGATTTTCTATTGAGGTCTATGAGGATGGTTTACAGTCAGATGTTTGCAGATTCTAAATACTGAATCCACTTAAAAATCCGACATTAAGGGCGCGTTCACACGGCATAGGGCAAATACCGCGGTTTGCCGGCCGGTATTTGTCCTGTTTTGCCCCCCCCTCCCTCCGCCCAGGAAGATGGTGCTGCTCAATGTTTTCCCGGCCGGCGGAAAAAAAACCCGCCGGGGGGAAAAAACCCGTCCCAGGGGGGGATGCTGCGGGGGGGGTTTTCCCCCTTAGACCCCTTTGTGAAAAATTTTTGGGGCCCGGTTTTTTCGGTGGTTTGAAAAACCCCCAAAACCCCCCCCGAAAAACCGTGGGGTTTGGGGCATGCCCCAAAAACCATGTGTGTGGACGTAGCCTGGGACTTCTTTTTTACCACTTTTCCCCATGGTCCCCTTTACGGACCAAACCGTCCCGGGGGGGCTCCCAGTGGGGGGCAAAATTTTTGTGGGGTGAGCCACCCTTTGGGCCCGGCGGGCATGTGAAAAATGGTTTCTGCGCTGGGGGCATGTACCTGGGGGCTGCTGGGGGGGCGAACAGACCCCGGTGCCTTAGCCCCGTGTGTCACCCCCCTTTCCCTTTAACTATTCTAAAGCTTAGGCGAAAATGGAACGGTGTTTGGTGGGAAAGCAAATTTGGTTTTTTGAAAAAATTTTTGGAAGCCCCCGGGCCCCCCCTTTTGATTTTTTTGTTTTTTTTGCTCATTTTATTTTTCCCAAAAGTTATTGGAGGACGGTGCACTGAAAGAAATATTTTTTACCCCCCTCATTATCTCCTCTAGAAAAAACATTTTGTTTTTAAAAAAAAAAGGTGGTTCCTTCTACCCCAAATTGTTTCCCTTTTATAAATGTTTTAAATTTCCCTGTTTTTTTTTCCTTAACAGGGCCCCATATTGGGAATACATTTGGGGTTTCACATTTTCACTACTACACTTCCACTGCAATATTTGCAGGAATATGCCCTTTGACTTTTCTCAAAGATTTTAAAGGGGTTTTTGATTGCTATGTTTTGGTTTTTATTTTCCTCCCCCATTTTTTTTTCAGCTTTTTTTACTTTCTTTTCCCTGTTATGTCTTTTTTTTTTCAAAGCAAATACCCTTTCCCCCCTTCCTTTACCGTAGATGTTTCCGGGTGAAAATAACTTTGTTTTTTTTCCCTTTCCAAGGGGAAGGGGAGGTGTGGGGGGCGTCCCCAAAGGCATGGTCTTCGTAAAAGGAATTTTTAATTGTTTCCCGTTTTTCCCCGATTCCCCAAAATGGGACTGTAAACTGGGGGCCCCATAGACCGCGTCCTCTCCCCCCCCAACCTTTTTCCAGGGGGACCTTTTTTGTTTTTAAGAAAATTTTTTTCCCTCCCCCCAAAGTGGGGTGGGGGGTATGGAGGGGGGCCCTTGGGGGTTTTTAGGATACACGCACACACAAAGTGCTTGTTTGTGTAATTTAGGGGTTAATATGGGGGGGTAACCAATATGTTTAAAACCCTGCGGGCCCAATTTGCAATCGGTCTGAAAGTTATTTTGATCAGCTCTTTGGGTCAGATTATCCATGTTTATCTTTTTCATATTTAAACCCACTCGGGGGGCCCCCCATAATTTGTTTGATTTAAAGGGTTTCCCCCATTAGGTGGGTTTATTAGGCCCCCCCCAATAGGACCCAAATTTAAAGGAAACCCTTTAATGGGGTATTTATTTGGCTGCCTGAGGTATATAGGGCCTTGAAAGGTAGAAAAAAGGCCTCATAGCTAAGGTTATAGGTAGAGATGGGCAAACCCAAATTCTAACGAATTTGGGAATTTTTTTAAAATTTCGGGAAAAATTTTTGGTTGGGGAACGAATTTCAAAATTTGGGGTTATTGGTGTGAACGAAGTGTGTTTTTTGTTTGGGAAAAAATTGGTTTGCGGGCCTTGGCGCTACAGGGGGAAAAAGAAATTGGGAGGAAGAAGGGCATTAGCCTTTTTGACATTTTGAAAGAGGTAAAGCCAACCCGGAGTCCGGGGGGGTTTTCTTTTGACGTAAAGCACTTTATAGACCGAGGGCGCCGGGGAAAGCTAAACCCACCCCTTTCCCACTGTGCTCATCAGGGAAAAGGTGCTCCCGCGGTGTTTGTGATAGCTTTATAAAGGGAATTTGATTTTTATACAGAGATTTTTGGGGGGTTGTCTCGCTTGTTCAGGGGAACTATTCTTTTTAATGTTTCTTTTTCTAATTTTTTGGGGTTTTGGGGATCTAAAATCCAGTGTGGTCCACTGCAGCTGTATACATTAAATACCCAAGTGGGTTTCCTACCAGTTCCTGTTGTTTCTTTTTTAAAAAAAACCCACCCGTTTTTAAAATAAAAAATCCCACTTCATTTTTGGTTCTCAACTTTTGCGCCAATTTACATCCGGGGGTTAAATTAAAGGGTTTGGGTTTTCCCGGGTTTTTGCTGACCCCAAAAAAACCGGTTTTTTTTAAAAAACCCCCAAAAATTTTAAAATTTTTTCCTGTACCCAAATTCCCAATAGCAAAAGGTTTTTTACAACTGTATCTTTTGTTGTGTGGCGTAGAAAAAAACCCCAAATTTGAAACACGCCCCCAAAGCAAACTATTTTTTTGGGGCCCTTTTTTTTTTTTTGGGTTTTACATCCGGGGGAAAAATTAAGCTTTTTTTTGGGCTGGTGTGTGCCCCCAATGGGAAACCCGTTTTTTTCAACCCCCAAAAAAATTAAATTTTTCCCTGTAGCCAAATTTTTCACAAGCAAAGGTTAATTAAAACCCTGTATCTCTTTTTGGTTTTTGTGGGGTGGGAAAAAAAAAAAAAAACCCCAAACCTTTTTAAACACGCAAACAAAGGGGGTACTATTTGTGGGGCTAAATTCCCTTTGGGCAATTTACACCCGGGGGTTTAATTAAGCGTTGTTTTGCTGGTGCGGGGACAAAATAAACCGTTTTTTTTTTCAACGCCAAAATTTATACTTTTTTCCCTTTTGGCCTTAATTCATGTACGAAAGGTTAAAAAAGGGCCTGTTTGTGTTTTTACTTTTTGTAAAACAACACAGTTTTTTAAAAAACAAACCATACAAGTAAAATTTTTCCTCCCCAAATTGTGGAAAAGCCCAATTTTTATCCAAGGGTTTGCCCCAACCCTTTTTAAATGGGTTCATTTGGGGGTAAAAAAAGGGGGGTGAAATATTTTATTTATAAAAAATACCCAATCATAAAACCAAGGGTCTGTACTTTTTAGAAACCAAACGGGTTATGTCAGACGGGAGAGGGGGGCCTGGTCTGCACCGGCAAAGGGGCAGGGCACAAAAACTTGGGGGGAGCGGGCCCCAAGGTCCCCAGCCCCAGCAAAGGGACGTCGCAGCGGGGGTCCCCGGGAAGGGCCCAATAATGCCGCTGTCATCTTGCGGGCGTTTTTTTGGGCCGGGGACTACCAACCCAAGGGTTCTTGATTTAAAGACAAAGGTTTCCTTTCTTCCCCCCGGGAGGACATCTGAAAACCCCACCCAAGAGCGGGGGGAAAACCCTCGTACACAACCTTTTTAGTTGGAGGGCCCCGGGAGGGGGTTTCAGGGGCCCTTTCACCTTTTCCTCAGCCCGCCTCTTGCCCCTTCCCGGGTTCCCTCAGCCGGGAGATTTACTTTGTGTTCTGGGCTCAGCCCATTTATAGGAGGAGGGAAACAATTTTTTGGGGGGGAAAGTCTCAGCTTATTTGGAAAGCTGGAAAAAAAATGGGGCCAATATCCCCTGTTTTTTTTGCAGTAGGCGGCAAAAGTTTAGATGGGGGAAGGGGGCCCAATGGGAGGTAATGTTGTGAGAGGCCCCAAGCCTCGGTTTACCAAAAAGGGGTAAAGAGGACAGCAGTAAAGTGAAACACAAATAGTTTGTTTATGTAGCCGCCCGCACGGGGGAGGGGGGTGAGGCAAGGGCTTCATCATGTCAGGGGGAAGAGGGCGTCACCCCTTGGGCGCTTTGGCCAGCAGCGCAAGCCGCAAAGGGGTTTGGGTTTTGGCCTTTGGGGTCACCCAGGTTAGCAGCGTGTGGGGGTTTTTGGGGACCCAAGGGGGCCAGGGGTAAAAAACCCGCTTCGCAGGTCCAAAAAATTTGCAGCGGGGGTCAGCGAGTGGGCGCGGCGGGCATTTATTTCACTCAGTCGGAGGTTGGCGGTAAAACCCTAGGTCGGGGGGTGGGGGCAGTTCTTTTTTTGAAAACCGGAGGAAGCCGGAATTTTGGGTATATGTAGAATATTGGGGCGGGAAAGGGAAGCGTGGCCGGGGAGAAAAGGCCCCCACGGCCCTGGGGTCAACACATGCGCTTTAAACCATGGGTTTTGGCCTGGGAAAAAAGGGGTGGCTCAGATGGGGTTGGTCCACCGGGCCGCCGCGGGAAAAACCAGAAAGGTTCGGGCAGGTGGCATGCATGCCTTTTGCACCCAGCCCAAGGCTCCACCCCCCTTTTGCGAAGGGGTGTTTCTTTTTGCCCAATCCCCGGGTTCCGGATGCCCCGGGCCCCTGTTTATCATGGGGGCCGCAGTCTTCAGCAAAGGCGATTGCAAAAGAGAAACAGTATGGTCCAACCTTTCCTAAGGTGCAAAAAGGTGACCGGCTCCTGCCCAAAGTTTTTTGGTTTCCTCCCAGTCCCCCCTTTTCAAAATGGGGGAACTTGCACCATTCAGAGAACAAAAGGCTTGTCCCGAGCCGAGAGGGAGTTTCCCAGCCGTAATTTTTTTTCCCAAAAAAGGGCGATTTACCAGCACTTAAAAATTTTGTTGAACGAAGGGGGGTCGCCCTTTTGAGCTTATGGGTTTTTTTCCAAGGTTTGCAGGGCCCAGCGGGGAAACGTTGGACCCTGTAACAAACGGTCGGGGGCCAGTACTGCCCCTCTTGGGCCCCCAACGGGGGTGAATCTGTTCCCAAGCCCAGGCCCCACAAAAAATTGGGAAAAGGGGAGACCCCGTTTTCTCCTTCCACTTTTGTAAAACTGTGCCCCCTGCGCCAATGCCCGCCCCCTTCCTCTTTCCAACCAAATAAACCACCATTAAAAGGCCTCCAAAAGAAATCCCTCCATCATACCACATGTGTGGGGCCCAAAAGGGTTTTGTAAAAGCTTTTTAAACCCCTGGGCTTGCCTCGGCAAACGAATTTACACGGGGGGAGGAACGGGCCCCCGCGTCATTCAGCAAGAAATCGATGTGTGGTTTTTCCCCCGCCAACTGCAAACCCGGAAAAACCAGGGGGTGCCGGAAAAGGGGAGGAAAATGGTGCCCCGCGCGGGAAACCGAGGGGGGTTGGCCCATGCCCCCTGCATGGCCCCAGGTTTTCCCAATCGGTTGTGAAAAGGTTTCCCTAAAAGTCTTCCCCCGTTTCTTCGAACATTTAAAAAAGGCCAGGAAATTTGTGCTTTGCAATTTTTTCCTTTCTTTTAAAAACCCAAGGGAAAAACCACCCTTCGGTTTCCCAGGGGGCAAAACGGCCTCCCCCAACAACTTGTTTCGATTTTTTCCCCCCGCGGGAAATTCCCAGCCCTGCACTTTTTGGACCGAAGGTTTTAAAACGGGAAAAAGGGCCCTTTTAAAAACAATTTTTTGATGATCCAGGCAGAAAAAGTACCCCCTGTGAAACTTTGATGTAAACCCAGGGGGCCAGCTCTGCGTAAACCCCTCCCGTTTGTTGAGGCCATTCGAGGAGGCGACTTTTATTTGTCAGTCGCCAGGATTTACGGGATGAATAACTTCATTCCACTGCTTCATGTCCGGGGAAAAGATGCTGAAAAATCTGTCTGGGCAGGGGACTGGAGACGTGGCGACTACATCTCGGGCCACATGAGTCCCGGGGGGGCTGAAATGGAGGGGGAGGAGGGGACATTGGAGCAGAAGCTTTTTCTGGGAAAAATTTGGGGGTTTTCTACCCAGGTGAAAGAAAAGGGGGGGCAGGAGCGCTGGGGGGGGTGGATGGAGAAAGAGGGAAAACGAGGCAGATTTACCCCCCAAAAACCGTGGCAAATTTACGTGGAAATGGAAAGGCCCCCCCGGGGCCCCTTTGGAGGGCACTTGTGCAAAATGGCCCCCAGCATGCTTATTTGGTGGCTGTGACGCCGAATAGTTTTGAAACCGGCCCGAGGGGGTGAATTCTGGTCTAAACCCTATTGGACCCTCGCTACCCGGGGGCCCAAAAAGGGAGCCTTTTTTTTCCCGCTTTGAGAAAGGGGGGACAAACTCAAAAACTATTGGGAAAACCTCCCTAATCGTTGGTGCTTTTCTATGTGCGGCATCGTCCCCTCCTCTGACAGGTTGGGTGGGGGGGTTCCCCAAACGCTAAAGTACTACTTTCCGCGGCTGTGGGGGGAAGGTGGGGGGTTGGGGAAATTTCCAGCTCCATCGTAGTAACCTTTAAATTTTGGAGTCATTTATGAGCGCTTCCTTCACCCGCCTTGTGAGGAGGCCAGTCGCCAGCAGAAACCCGGGGCCTGGGAGCAGTCCCTGAACCCCAAAAGGGTTTTGGCCCACTTGGACAGCACTCTGGGCCCCTCAGTTAGAAGAATCCGCTGGGGCTTTTGGGCAGCCAAACTGGTGTGTGGGGCCCCTATTGCCCAGTTTTTCATTTTTGAAGCTGTCCCCGCCCGGCCCGTAGTTGGCGGGTTTTAGAGCGGGTTCAGTGCGGCGGGGGCCATCGTTACCCCAGGAGGGAAAAAGCTTTCCCCGTTTTAAAATGGGGAAAACGACTGGGCCTTTGTCAAGTGAAACGGGCGTTTGGGTCGGCCAGGATTTCCACCACCAATGGTTAGGCGTCAGGGCTGGGTTTTTTAAATACCTACCCCAGCATTTTTCTAATGTCGCCACCCCCCCGTGATGCCAAAATTGCTGACAGGGTTTTTCCCCTCTGCCTTCCAAACCCTCTTTACCGGGGCTTTGGGATTGCCACCCCCTAAAACCCCCGGGCAAATTTTTTGCCCTCCCGTGGCCTAATACTTTATTTGCCGCCCCGAAAGTCCTTTGGGGCTTTCTGGGCCGATCTCTGTGCTGCCCGTCCCTGACCTTTCCCCCACGTTTTTCATTGTGCCCTCGGGGGCCCAATACTGTTTTGCCACCTTTCCCGAATTTTTCATTGTGCCAAATGCCCGTTTTCATGTGCTGCTTTTTGGGGCCCAAATGTGGATCGTTTCCCTTCTGTTTGGGTTCCACCTGTTTTTCCCCCTCCAGAATTCATTGTGCCACTTTTTCCCGACCTCTTTCCCGTGCCGCCGTGAAAACCCCCGCTCTCAAATCTTTTTTTGCAAAACCCGGGGGGGGGGTTTTTTCCTTTTGTGTTATGCCCAAACCCCCAGAATTTTCATTGTTTCCACTGCCTGACCTCAGTGTGTGGCTTTCCGCCCTCACCTCCAAAACTCCGTCATAATGTTGCCACCCGGCTTTTCCCCGCTTTTTTTTTTCCGCTTTCACTGGCATGACTTTATCTGGGTAATTTCCCCGAAGTTTTTTTTGGTCAGTTTTTTGGGCCCTCTTAAGTGCCCCGGGAATTTTTTTAGTGAAACGTTTTTTAAGAGCGGCGGCAGTCATCTGCGTGTCTACTAAAACAAAACATTGTATGAAGACCAAACCAAGTTTCCCCTGGGATATTTAAAAATATGGGACCCAAAAGTTTTTTCACACCCTGCAGGCTCTGTTGCAGCTGGAAAAAAGTGCTTTTTAACCCCGATTCGTGCGAAGTTTAAATTTGGAACCCAAAGAATTTTGTCGGAAAATTCGGCAAAATGTCCCAAAAGAAATTTTTGAGGAAAAAAATTGCCCCCCTTTTTTTATATAGGCCCTTTTTAGGTTAGGTATGTGTGTTAAAATTTTTATTTATATATTTTATATATATATTTTATTTTATATATATAATATATATTTTTTATGAAAAATAGCCAGGGAAATCCAAAGAACTTTCTTAAAAATTAGGGAAAGGGGGGGTTTTCCAGCAGCAAAGCTTCTGATACCCAAAAAGTTCCAAAAAACAAAATATAAAAAAAACCACGGCCCCTCCAAAATGCGTTCAAGCAATAAAGGGAATTTTTTTTTCCTCCTTTTCAAAGGCTAATTTCAGCTCCCCCCAGAGGGTTTTTTAAAACCGCTTTACAAAGGCTCTGTGAGGGAGCTGAAACGTGCTCTTTTGGCATGGAGGAATAATTTTTTTTATTTCCCCGAAGCATTTTTTGGGGTGCCGTGGGGCTTTTTTTTTATTATTTTATTTATTTTTTAAAATAAAATATATATATATATATATATTTTTATATTATTTTATATATATAATTTTTATATAAAATTTTTTTTATATATATATTTATATATAATTAAATAAATCCTGGAGTGGGAGCGATGCGGGGGTTTTATGTCCCCCTAGGTAAAATTTGATAATATAAAAAAAATTACTCCCGTTTCCCCCGCTGAGCTTTTGGGTTGGAGATGCCCAAACGGCGCAGGGGGGTTTTAAAGACCATGTGCATCACCCCCCCCTGCGCCGCTTAGGTGTATTTAGAGCGCCCATTGAGCATTGTTATTTCAAAGGGTTGGGAATGCTCAGACTGCTAAATCTGCCCCCGCAAAATTTAAAACCGCCGTTTTCAAGTGTTTTTTCCTCCGGATTCATAAAGTCAATGGGCGGTCGGTGTCATTTGGAGCCGGGGGCCAACGCGGACCTTGTAGAGCGTGCTCCATGACCTGCCACTGGTTGATGGACTGATGGTTGTGGACCCCGCAAAAGACCGAATAGAAAATTTCCCAAACTGTGGTCTCCCCAGCACAGGGTTTTCTTTTTGTCTGATTTTTGAACTATGGTTTTTTAGAACATGTTTTTATATTTAGATTCTCGGTTAAAAGTTCTCTGGGATTTTGTTTCTTTTAAAATTTCAAAAAAAAAATTTAAGTTGGAAAAGCCCAAAATTTTATTGGGGGTTTTTACTTTTGGGCCATCACTACAAAATCATGAGGTTATAACTCTGGTACATTTCCATTTATTTCTGAAGATATTGTACAGTCTATGAAAATAATGAAGGGGTGCCGATAATGGTGAGCAGCAATGTATTTACAGTATGCACTTTTTTAAAGTTTTCTACACATACAAAAAAAAATCGTTCATACATGTGTTGTCTTTGTATTCTCGTAGGTCTTGCTGTGAACGTTTTTCTCAGTGAAATGTGGTTTCCTCACACTCTGCAACGGTTATCTGCTGGAAATTTTTGAAGGACCCCCCTCCTAGAGAATTGGTATGATTAAATATTTCTCCAAACCTAAGATCAGGATGCTCTAAGTTTGCTGCTCAATTTCCCATTGAGTTTGATAGATATTTCTTAGGAGCACCACTGATCTGTTAGGGAGTTTTCAGTGTATATACTATAAAAGTGTCTTAACCCCTTCCTGTCTGGTGACTATCTACACAAGTACAAGGGCTTGTACTATTTACACATAATACCGTATTTTTCGGACTATAAGGCACACATAAAAGCCTATGATTTTCTCAGAAATCGAAAGTGCGCCTTATAGTCCGATGCGCCTTATATATGAATCAGTTCTTCACTTGGGTTTTGTTCAGAATGTATTTACAGCTAATTTAGTGACACTTATTTGTAACTGATTTGTGACTGATTTCCGATGTAAATACGTTCCGAAATCAGTTGCAAATAAGCTTCACTAAGTGTGACACGTATTTGCGATACGGCACGGAAATATGTACATGTATTGACTTTTGTTACAACTTTACAAGTTGAGAGTTATTGTGAAAGTGTTGAATGAAGCTTGGCTTGCTGTCTGAGCTTTGTTTCATTTAATGTGCCGCGCCTTATAATCCGGTGCGCCTGATATATGAACCAAGAAGACTTAACAGGCGCTCATTGATAATGCGCCTTATAATCCGGTGCGCCTTATCGTCCGAAAAATACGGTACACTGAAACAAAAAGAAAATTATTTTAAAAAACGCAGCTGCACGAATTTACTTTTTGTTTTGGGTGATGGGAGTTTTTCTGATTTGTGACTCCTTTTAACATTATCACATGGCATATGTTTTACAAGTGGTGTTGTTATTGGAAAATAGAAGATGGTTTCATGTCTCTCTGTAAAAACCTGAACTAAATGCAGGGTGGATTTGATTGAAATCTAACTGATTTAAATCACGATTTAAATCACTAGTCAGTAAGGCTTGATTTAAATCAAAGTTTCTACCTAAAAAAGTTCTTGCTATTTTAAAAAAAAGTAGATGAAGATTTTTAGAATCACTTTTTATATTACTTTTTTCTCCCCGTTTAAGGGGTTAATCATTCATATTTGGCACCACTTTTATGTTGTACTTGGGAAAGGAGAAAAATAACCCGGGATTTAAAATAAAAATTTTAAAAATTGTTTTTATAAAACTGAAACAAAACAACTTAAACAGCAAAAGGGTTATTTGCTTAAACAAAACTCCATGATTTTTTAAACAAATTTTGGCTAAACAAAAAAATATGTATAATTTTAAAAAAACTTGGGACTGTAGCCCAGCCGACAATAAAAAATTTAAAAATACTACTGTCCTGTAGTCCTCTGTAGCCACTTGTCGTCATTTCATCATATTTCTTCTTTGTTCCTACATAATTGGAAAAGAAAAAAGTTTTCCCCTGCTTTATTGGGCCCCAACCCGATTTCCCCAATTTAGAAAAGAATGGCCCAAAGGGAGGAAAAATTCTTTCAAGGGCCTGCGAAGAAGCTACTGCTTTTAAAAGTAAAAATCTTACTTGAAACATCTTAAACCCAAAGGGTTAAGTGCTTCCACCAGTTTCTGGTGTGCCTTCCCTTTAAAATTTATTTTCCCAGAAAACAAAATTTTTATTGAAGGGGTTTCCCCCTTAGTTTTGAAGTTTTTTTATTGGCTTTAAAGTTGGATGATTGTGGTTCCCCATGTCATGGGCAAAATCCTTTTTCCCCCACCCCACTTAGGTTTTGACCCAAATTTTGGGGAAAATTGACAATATTTTCCCAAAAAATGAGCTGGATTTCATTTCCCTTTCCCCATTCGTTTGTTTAAATGCTTGTTTTTTAAATTTTTTGTCCATTGTAGTTCTTTTTTTTAAGTGTTCATTTCATTTCCCTTTCCCCAAATTTTTCAACAGCTTTGAAAATAAAAAAAAGCTTTTTTTCTGTTTTTTGTTTAAAGCTTGAGAGAGGGGTTTCAGGGTAGCTTTATGTTCAACTTTTCTCTTAAGCCCAATTTTGGGTTTTTGGGCCGTGACAGTGCCATCTTTTTTTATCTGGATTTTTTTCCCAAAAAGGTGTCATCAGAATGGGCCCATTTTTGTTACTGTAAAAAACGGGTTCCCACAGATTTTCCATCAAACATCTTGGGGGAGCGTTAGCTTGGTTCCACCCATCCTTTTCGGGAGCTGCTGCAGCAAAATGATTATTACGGAAGTTTTTTAGCAATTTCAACAACATTACCCTTTTATTTCGGGAAAACATTTTAAGTTTTTGGGCTAAGGGGGTGCAGAAATTTTGAGCACTGCAAAAACCCTATGTTTTTAGAAACTTTTTTATTACCCCCCTGCTCTTTTAAATCCCCTTCTCTCTTGGTACGTTTGCAGCATTGTCAGTGACCAAAATTTTTTACTAGAAAAATTTGGGTTTTTTTTTTCACATGTCGTTATAGCTTTTACTGACACTTTTTAAAATATTCTGTGTGTGTGCATTTCCTGACATATCAGTTTTTTTGTGCAAAGGGAAAACTTTACTTCTTTTTTGTTATACAAAACACTACAATTGGATCATTGTGGAAATTACTCCACCCATCCCAAAACTTAGGTTAACAAAATTTTACCCTCCCCGAGCTGTTGCACATTGCTCCATTTCTCTGTCCCTTCACTTGATCCAGCCGTTTCCCTTTCAACATCAGCTCTGTGGGTTGGGGCTGTATCCTTGGGGTTTAGTGACTGAACCCTAAATTTAAAGAAATGTGGGTTTTCAGTAAAACGGAAAGAAAAGTTCGTTGCTTTAAAAAAACTGGGCAAATTTTTTTCCTCAATCAACCTTTTTCTTTAAACTTTCTAGTTCCCTTTTCACAAACATTAAACTATGGTGGGTTTAAAAGGGGGTAAAGGTTTTTTCTTTCCCTTTTTGGGTTTATGGTGATAAAGTGGCTGTGGGTGTTGATGATGGGTTTTTTGTGCTAATGAAAACCATCCCCGGATGGAAAATCTGAAAATGTAGAAAGGAATTTATGTGATCTTGGAGGTGGATTTGTTTCCAGAATCCATGAAATTCCCCCAAAACAAAAAAAAAATCAATGCTGTTATTTTATTGTTTTATACAATTTTGCTTTTTGTACAAAACATCCCCTGCCCTGCCCCAAAAGGAATATTTGTTTTTCTTCATCAATTTAAATGTACCAAATTTCAGTAAATGCTTTAAAAATAAGAAAAAAGAATTTTTTTTCACACAGGGCCCGTTCAGTCTTTAAAAATAGGATTCAAAAAAAATGTTTTCCAACCCGAAGATCCTGCCTGTTCCCGAAGTGTTTTTTTTGGTAAACCCTTTATCAAACCCCACTTTTTCATGTTTTTGCCTCATTGCGCCCCCCAGTCCTTGCATCTCTTTGTTGCAAGTTTGCATTTTGCACGCTTTCCTGCCTTACCGGTTGGGGGAAGGAGCTTTTATTAAAAATATTCCCAATTGGGGCCCCTTTTTCAGCCTGCTGCCATTATAAGGGAAAAAATGTAATAAACCTTTAGATCGTTAACCAAAAAAGACCAAAACTTGTCTGGGCGTGGTATTCTGCAGTATTGTGCTCAAAATTTCACTTTAAATTTTTTTTTCTGCTTGCCCTTCCTCCTTTTCCTCACCCCTTAGATTCAAAATTTTTTCTTGTGTTGTGCAGATCTATTCCATCCAAACAATCAGAAAAAATTAGTCTAATTCTTGGACTTGGCACTGATGGGGGGTTGTTTCGTATTCATAGGTTTGTAGAAAATTTGGTTTAAAGGGTTTTCTTTTTTAAACTTGTTCAGGTTTGTAACATTTTTGCTGTAAAGAAGGGGGTGGGACCTTGCGGAGCCAAATTCGTTTGAAAAACTGCGTAAGTAAAGCGGCGTCTGTGATAATATAGGAGGAAAATCCCCACAAATTTTCCTACAGAAACCTCTGGAAGAGCATGGTTTGTAAATGTTACCATTTTAAAAGCCTTTATTCTACTGATTTTAAAACAACCCCGGCTTTATTCAGAGGGAAAAAAAACCTTTGGAGGGTAAAATATTTTCCTCAAAAAGCAGTTTATTGAAAAAAATCCAATTTTTTTTTTTAATTTTTTTAAAAAAAAAAAACATTGATTTTTATCCACCCTGATTTAAATTTGTCATTTTTTTATTTTTAGTAACTTTTGCGGTAAATGGCTAACCAGTACTTCAACAAGACTCCTGGGCTGGAGGTGGTGAATGGACACGCGGACCCATCTCAAAGTAGCCTTAATAATAAAAGTGAGACTGACATGCTGGAACAGATTAAGCAGCTGCTGGTAGAAAACAAACAAAACTAAAAGGGTAATCCGAAAAATTGTTTATGTGATGACATTCGTCTTTATACCTTTTTAAAGGGGTTGTCGTCTTTTGTATTTTTATTACCGTATTATTAATTAGGCTCATTGTGGGCTACAGTGTATTTATAGACTTCATTGGGTTTTTAGGGTTTTTGTGGGGTTGTTTTTAAATTTTTTCGTGTTTGGAAGAAAGGGGCCATGTTTCAACGGTTTAAAAATTTGGGACGTATTTCGTCCTTTAATTTTCCGGGGCCTTTAGTGCGCAAAATTGTGGCTGAAATACGCCCCCAAGTCATTAGGGTTTAATCCACAGTTCTCATAGAAAACTATGGATTTTCTCCTCTCCCCGCCCCGGCGAATCTGCCGCGGGGGGGGGATAAGTGACGTAAATTTCTAGCGGCGTTTTACGTGTCGTGGTAATGAAATGTCTATGGGCTGGTGAGGTGCCGGCCCCCCCGCTCACTCCCCCGCTCCCGCCCTCGTCCACATGGCGTAATTGCGGGGCGTGATTACGCCCCAAAATAAAACCGTGGGAACATTTGCTTAATGATGAAATTCCCTTTTTCATTATGCTTTCATACATTTTGAAAGGGTCTGGCTCGCCTGCTGACTAGTGCACCGCCTTACCTCAACGCATTGTTGCAATACTTTACATAGTGTGCCAGATCGTTCAGGAAGGGCTTTGTGCAGTACAGTTTGGAAAAAATGGCCCCCCCGACTAAAAATACAATGCCCCAGGGGCCCCGGGGCTTTCTAACTGTTTCAAACCCCCCAAAAAGCAGTCCTTCCCAAACTATATTGCATGCTATGTAAATTAGTGTGATAATGCACTTGAGCAGGGTGGTCGGGTGGCGCTTCTGGTGTATGCAGTAGTGAGGGATGAGATACGTCCTCAGTTACTGCCATACACATAATAAAATAAACCTAAAAAAGGGCTGTGGAGACCGAGCCCGGGCTGGTCCTATTTTGAGGGTCGTCATAAAATGGACCACTCCCAAAATTTTAAAATTATTTTGTCGTCCAGTTACATCGTGCAGGAAAAGGAAAAGAGGAATTGGGTCCGGCCAGGCTACTGTTCCATATCTTCGTCTTATCACAGAGGGTGAAATTGATGACATGGAAGGCAAGCCTAAAGGGGGAAAAGGGGTTCGCCCCCCTTTGGCAAACAATTTCAGAAAAAAAGTTTTCACCTGCTTTAAAAGAAGTGGAAGATTAAACCATTCATCAAAAACTGCTTTGGCTGAGGAAATTCCTTTATCCCCGACATTTTTTGAGGGTTGCCCTGTGGTCCCCGTTTGCCCCCAAAAACCCAAAGTTAGTTTGAGAGGCCGTTCTCTACCCTGAAAATAATGGATCAGATGTGGGTCATGTTGCGGATCTATGGGGCTATTATTAATCAGAACAAAATTTGAGACTCCCCCGAATGTTCCTGCAGGTTTTTCATATTTACAATTTTTTTTGTGTTCTAAAGTCATTCCAATAAATAATTTTTTCATTTACAACAAAATGGTAACAATGTTTGAACTTTTACTTTCAGGCTCACCATATCTTACCACCAATACAGTTTGTACATGAGGGCTACTGTAATTTTATATACAGCATTTCCTATCTTATACATAAAATTTACTTGCAAGTATTTAGCATCGTTATCGCAGATTTTTTTCTGTAAAATGCATTGTTACTGTTTTGCTCCTAAAAATCAAAATGTTAATTTGTATTATTTTGTTAGTATTTGGGAAATCCACCTTTAGTTTTCAATACTGCCTAAATCCTTCTGGGCTCTGGATCAGATTCAAGCATGTCTTGACCAAAATCCGATCCCAGGTCTCTTCTACACCTTCCCAATGTTGGTGCAGACTGGACTTGGATACAAATACAGCTTTTTCTTCAGCTCTACCCACAAGTGTTCAAAAGATCAAAACCTTGTTACCCTTTTGCTTGTCAGTGTCTGTTCTACCTAAATAGCTTGATTATTGTATCATAAGGTGTTAAAAAGCCTGATGTTACCACTTAAACATGAGCCATGTATGAGGGAGTCAGGAGTCGGAGGTTTGGGAAATTGAGGAGTCGGGGCTTTGGCTTGCCAACTCCACAGCCCTGCCTAAAAAGCACAGTCCTACAAAACATATAACATCAATGAATCCAATAAATACATTATAGCCTAATTATTATTATTAATAATCATAAAAAGAACTGGACAACCTCTTTAAGACTAAAGGGGTTTTCCATGATCTGGAAAAGCTGCCTAAAGCGTGGGAAATGCTATATAATTATGAAATAGCTATTACTTTCCTAATAAATACGCCAGTGCTCCCCTCCGGTTTTTATATATGTGGCTGCAGCATTGATGTGTCTGTATACCTACCTGAAGAAACTCTGCCTCGTATCTTAAATGTATGTAGGGGTTGTTGTTACATGAATAATGTCAGATTTAAATACCTTGCAAATCAGCAGCCTGTCCCTTTTAATCGTGTTTCCACTATGTTTGATGTAACTTGATTGACAGTTCTATCTGCCAATCGAACTCCATTGTTCCTTGAATTGGTTGCATAAAAACTGAGACATTTTTTAGATATCATACTGCCTCTGTTGAAGCGCCTGTGAAAGGTGCGAAACGCGTTAGGCTTTTAAGTTTGTTTTTAATCAAGCGAAGGAAAAAACCCTTTGCTTTTTTAGACAATAAAACGTTTTCCTTCGCACAAAAACCTCTGGCGTCCTAGATTCCACGTGCGCCGGGATCCGCCATTTTTTTCTATAGTGTATCCGTTTCAGAGGAACTCCGCCACTGAAGGAACCGCGGCTGCCGGGTTAAAGGGCTACGGTGCAAAAAAGCCCTGTAGGTGCCTATGAGCGTTGTGCCTCTATAATATATGCACAACCCTACTCGGTGAGTGAATTTTCTACTCCCACCCCTTATGTTGTTTTAACATATTTCACGATTGTGCGCCCCCTTTTCTCCTTTTTTAATTTCTACATACCTGACAACTGTGAAGTACACTGATCAGAACACTGATTGGTATGCTAGCTTTGACTCGCCCACAAGGTTGCAGGGAAAACCTCTGGTGGTCCCCTGGGCACAGCAAGCCTTGGAGCTGCTTTTTAGGCATGATGGATAGGCTGAAACAAGAGTCAGAGTGCAAGAGTCCTATACAGTAGCAGTAGGGTGGGTCCCAAGAATCAATTCCACTTGCTGACCTAAGGCACCCTAGTCCGACATCAGTTACAAGGTTATAGAGGCACATCATTGCTGCGGCCAAGATTACAAAGAACAACGCACCGGTAGAGGATTTATCAGCCATCTAATGGATTATTTGTTACTAGACGGCATTTCCCCCTTTTTGAGCAATTTTTTTTTTTTTAGATTCAGGACGTTTCTTTCATTAAAAATAATAATAAGCTAAAGATATGACCTGTAATGCTCAGATTTTTGCAGATGCTAAAGTACATAATGTGTCAGAGGTAGTGCATTACAACTGGTATAACATTTGGCATAGTGGTCTGATATGGAGCAACATTGGAAAGACTAAGTATTAAAGAGGTTATCTCACTACATTGATTCATCCTACCTCAGTCCTGTTTTCTTGGTTTCTTTTTGAATTCTGGGGCGTGTTTTCTGACTTATACTGGGCTGCAGTAGAAGCCAGGTCTGTAGCTATAGCAAACAGTGCTGGCAGCCCATCAGGAGAGATCAAACAGGTCTGTAGCTATAGCGACCTGAGGAGCTGATACAGCCAATACAAGAGGGGATATCTAGGAATAGGTAGGACACGTGTTAATGGACATGTATGGCAAAGTGACTTGTTTTTGCAAGATCTTCAACATAAAAAGCAATCCTTATAGTGAGACAACCCCTTTAAGGTGTTTCCATGGTAGGAAATGTCCCTCCAACAGCTTTTATAGAATCTGCAGCACCACAGTAGCACGTCAGGCATTGCATGCTGCAACCTTACAGTAACTACATAATGCTTCGAGCACTAATTTTTTATTACTCTTTCTACAGTCACATGAATTAGATTCCTAAAGACCCTAATAAAAATAGGCATGTTTATCAAATGCAGTTGCAGCAGAATTCTGACACATTTTGTGCCAAAAATAATGGCGTCCATTTATTATGTGTTAGACTTTTCTGCATAGTGGTGTGATCTGGTTTTTATCCAATGTGCAGTTTATTACTAGGCAGTTGCCCCCCTGGTGGATGGGTGTGTGAGCAATTGTTCACTAGTGAGCTGCACCTGTTCTATTTTTCCAATGTAGCACTGGGGCTTACATTGCCTCCTACTGGGAATAGTTATTTTGTCCAGCCATTGACCTGTAAGTATTGCTTTGTAAATAATTTAGTAAATGTCCAATTTTCTGTGGTTTTCACTGCTAACATGTGCCAGATTTATAAACCCATTATGAATATGGCACATTGTAAGACCTAGTCTAAGTTTACGTTATCTAAGAGTTACAGTATTGATAAATCTGTGTGTCTTAGCATGCAACGTTATATGGGGGAAGAAAAAGAATCGCCAAGAAATTCAATTTATAGAAAGCATAAAATTAGACAAGAACATTGTAATATGTGCCAGATTTATCAACACTATAATAACTATGGTGCATTGTTAGATTGTCTAGTTTAAGTTTACATGGTCTTAGAATTAGACAATATTAATAAATCAGTCTTTAACATAACATTTTCTAACCTCCATCTTTTACAAAATATAAATTGATTTATATTCAGTCTTTAAAAAGGTTTAACAAATTATCCATCTTCACAAGGTTAACAAAGGTATATGGTTTATATATAAAACACAAAATCTAGGAGCTTTTACTTGATATAAGTTTGTCTGACTTAGGGTATGTTCACACGGCGAATTGTGGTGCGTACTGTAAGCGACGCATTACGCTGGATGTTTTAGAAGTACACGCTGGCCAGTGCGTACTTCTAAAGCGCGGGGGGGAGGCCCCATTCACTGCCATCATCCACAGCACATAAACGCCGTATTATACACCTAGAAGATGGGCGTAATTCATAGCTCTCAATGAGAGCTATGAATTGCCGTTATTGTGGGGCGCATTTCGGCTGTATTGCAGCGCAATTATGTGCCGAAGTACACCCCGCAATTACGCCGTATGAGCATAGCCTTATTCCGCATATCTGTTGTTGTAAATTTCCTAGCAATAACCGATTTCCCTTTCTTCATGATTACATTTATTTTAAAATACTTTTTACAGTAAATGATTTACACATTTTGGACTCTGTTTTTCTTTTTTTTTTTTAATCTTGTTTAATGTTATTTATCGCAATTAGAAACCATGAAGGAGAAAAATCAAGAAATGAAGGAGCGCCTTGAAGAGCTCTTAAAGAGAGAAAAACTAAGAGAGGAACAAGGACAATCTGAAAATGGTTCTATAGATACAAAACAACGCTTGTCTGAGCTGAGTAATGAGAATGAACTATTAAAAACAGAAATACAACAACTAAAGGAAAAAGGGAACTTCTCCACTCAGGTGCCTGTTGTTAGAGTTTACTTATGGGGCAGGATTAAAAGAGTAGTCATAGCTCCAAGTACATTTATCTTTTATGATCAACGTAGGACTGATTCTGAGACACATGTTCGGGCAGGGTAAAAACTCCGTAATATATTTACCTTCAATTAAGTGTGCGCAGTAAAGCTAAAATGCTTGTCTTGGTTTTAATTTTAAGTCTTTTAAAGGGAACCTGTCAGATGGTTTATGTTGCCCTATCTGAGAGCAGGATGTGCTAGAGGGAGAAACTGAGCTCTGTGATATACAGGTGTATATGATAGAGGAGAGAAATTGAACTCTGATATATGGGCTTATATGGTAGAGGGAGAGAAGCCGAGCTTTGTGATGTATAGGTTATATGACAGAGGAGAGAAGCTGAGCTCTGTGATATATAGGATTATATGATAGAGGGAGAGAAGCTGAGCTCTGTGATATATAGGGTTATATGACAGAGGAGAGAAGCTGAGCTCTGTGATATATAGGGTTATTTGATAGAGGAGTGGATCTGAGCTCTGTGTTATATAGGGTTATATGATAGAGGGAGAGAAGCTGAGCTCTGTGATATATAAGGTTATATGATAGAGGGAGAGAAGCTGAGCTCTGTGATATATAGGGTTATATAACCGAGGAGAGAAGCTGAGCCCTAGGATATATAGGGTTATATGACAGAGGAGAGAAGCTGAGCTCTGTGATATATACACTGTCGACCATTCCTTCCTGCTACACATCCTCTCCTCCCTCGGCATCACAGACTCGGCTCTTTCTTGGATCTCCTCGTACCTCACTGACCGGACATTCAGCGTCTCTCATTCTCGCTCCACCTCCTCCTCTCGCCCTCTCTCTGTTGCTGTCCCCCAGAGGTCAGTCCTGGGTTCCCTATCTACACCCTTGGTCTGGGTCAGCTCATAGCTTCACACGGCTTTCACTACCATCTGTATGCTGATGACACCCAACTCTACATCTCCGGCCCAGATGTCGCCTCTCTTCTCTCCCGGATCCCTGACTGTCTGTCCTCCATTTCCTCCTTCTTCTCCTCCCGTCTCCTAAAACTAAACGTGGAGAAAACTGAATTCATTATCTTCCCACCATCCCACTCTATCCCTCCACCTGATCTCTCTATCACTGTCAATGGCTCCACTCTCTCACCAGCACCACAGGTCCGCTGCCTTGGGATAATCTTTGACTCCAATCTGTCCTTCAAACCGCACATCCAAACCCTCACCTCTGCTTGTCACCTCCACCTAAAAATATTTCCCGAATCCGCTCATTTCTTAACTCTGAAAGCACAAAAATGCTGGTCCATGCCCTTGTCATCTCCCGCCTCGACTACTGCAACATCCTTCTCTGTGGCCTCCCAGCTAGCACCCTCGCTCCCCTCCAAACCATCCTTAACTCTGTTGCCAGTCTGATTCACCTCTCTCCTCGCTACTCCTCTGCCTCTCCCCTCTGCCGACCCCTTTACTGGCTACCTATTACCCAGCAAATCCAATTCAAGCTAGCAACTTCGACCTACAAGGCTCACCATAACCTCTCCCCTTCATATATCTCTTCCTTAATCTCTAAATACCTCCCCTCACGCAACCTCCGCTCCTCACAGGACCGTCTCCTCTGCTCTCCTCTTATCACCTCCTCACATAACCGTCTCCAAGACTTCTCTCGTGCTTCCCCCACACTTTGGAACTCACTGCCCCAACACATCAGACTCTCCCCCTCTCTCACCGGCTTCAAACGTAACCTGAAAACCTACCTCTTCAGGATTGCCTATAACCAACATTAACCGGGTTGCACTGCTCCACCCCACAAAAATGTCTGCCCCTCACCTTCTGTCTCTTCACCCCTTCCCTGTAGATTGTAAGCCCTCACGGGCAGGGACCTCTTTCCCTCTGTACCAGTTGTTAGTCACTTATTGTCACTTTGTAATTGTTTGACCAATGTTGTTTATGTACCCGCCGGAATTGTACAGCGCCCTGGAATCAAGGGCGCTCCAAAATAAATGATGATGATAATAATAATAATAATAATATATGTTATATAATAGAGAAGCTGAGCTCTGTGATATATAGGGTTATATGACAGGGGAGAGAAGCTGAGCCCTAGAATATATAGGGTTATATAATAGAGGGAGAGAAGCTGAGCTCTAGGATATATAGGGTTATATAATAGAGGGAGAGAAGCTGAGCCCTAGGATATATAGGGTTATATAATAGAGGGAGAGAAGCTGAGCCCTAGGATATATAGGGTTATATAATAGAGGGAGAGAAACTGAGCTCTATGATATATAGGGTTATATGAGAGGAGAGAAGCTGAGCTCTGTGATATATAGGGTTATATGATAGAGGGAGAGAAGCTGAGCTCTATGATATATAGGGTTATATGACAGAGGAGAGGAGAGAAGCTGAGCTCTGTGATATATATGGTTATATGCAATTCAATTTTACTTTTGTATGGCAAAAGAAAATTTAAGGAGATAGCAAGGGTCTAGCGCTTTTGATAATAGTAGTAATGGCATTATGCACTGCCTGATGAAGCCGAGCACGTGAATTGGCGAAACGCGTTGCATCTGGCTCCTCTTTTTACAGACTTATTCAAAAGTTCTGACTTATTTTATAGTTTAATCAGTGGTTATATTTTATTTAATAAAGAGATAAAATCTATTTGGGATTATATGCCTTATTTTATTCGGCACTGCCATTAATACTATAATCGAAAGCGCTAGAACCTTGCGATCTCCTTAAATTTTCTTTTGCCATACAAAAGTAAAATTGAATTGCATATTCTGACATCGAGGACTCGAGGTACCGCGTCCAAGATTTGAGGAGTCGGGACCAGCTGCTTACTATATGCCTGAACACAACTACTGTAATGTGAGAGTCTCACTTAGTCATATGAAAAAGTTTGGGCACCCCTATTAATCTTAATTTTTAGTTCTAAATATTTGGGTGTTTGCAACAGCCATTTCAATTTGATTTATCTAATAACTGATGGACACAGTAATATTTCCGGATTGAAATGAGGTTTATTGTACTAACACAAAATGTGCAATATGCATTAAACCAAAAATTTGACCGGTGCAAAAGTATGGGCACCCCAACAGAAAAGTGACATTAATATTTAGTAGATCTCCTTTTGCAAAAATAACAGCCTCTAGTCGCTTCCTGTAGCTTTTAATCAGATCCTGGATGAAGGTATTTTTGACCATTCCTCTTTACAAAACAATTCAAGTTCAGTTAAGTTTGATGGTCGCCGAGCATGGACAGCCCGCTTCAAGTATCCCACAGATGTTCAATGATATTCAGGTCTGGGGACTGGGATGGCCATTCTAGAACATTGTAATTGTTCCTCTGCATGAATGCCTGAGTAGATGTCGAGCTGTGTATGGGATCATTGTCATGCTGAAATATCCATCCCCGGTGTAACTTCAAATTCATCACTGATTCTTGGACATTATTCTGAAGAATCTGCTGATACTGAGTTGAATCCATGCAACCCTCAACTTTAACAAGATTCCCGGTCCCGGCATTGGCCACACAGCCCCAAAGCATGATGGAACCTCCACCAAATTTACAGTGGGTAGCAAGTGTTTTTCTTGGAATGCTGTGTTTTTGGGACGCCATGCATAACGCCTTTTTGTATGACCAAACAACATCAATCTTTGTTTCATCAGTCCACAGGACCTTCTTCCAAAATGAAGCTGGCTTGTCCAAATGTGCTTTTGCATACCTCAGGCGACTGTTTGTGGCGTGCTTTCAGAAACGGCTTCTTTCGCATCACTCTCCCATACAGCCTCTCCTTGTGCAAAGTGTGCTGTATTGTTGACCGATGCACAGTGATACCATCTGCAGCAAGATGATGCTGCAGCTATTTGGAGGTGGTCTGTGGATTGTCCTTGACTGTTCTCACCATTCTTCTTCTCTGCCTTTCTGATATTTTTCTTGGCCTGCCACTTCTGGGCTTAACAAGAACTGTCCCTGTGGTCTTCCATTTCCTTACTATGTTCCTCACAGTGGAAACTGACAGGTTAAATCTGAGACAATTTTTTGTATCCTTACCCTGAACAACTATGTTGAACAATCTTTGTTTTCAGATCATTTGAGAGTTGTTTTGAGGAGCCCATGATGCCACTCTTCACAGGAGATTCAAATAGGAGAACAACTTGCAATTGGCCACCTTAAATACCTTTTCTCATCATTGGATACACCTGGCTATAAAGTTCAAAGCTCAGTGAGGTTACAAAACCAATGTTGTGCTTCAGAAAGTCAGTAAAAAGTAGTTAGGAGTATTCAAATCAATAAAATGATAAGGGTACCCAAATTTTTGCACCCGTCAAAATTTGGTTTAATGCATATTGCACATTTTTTGTTAGCACAATAAACCTCATTTCAATCCGGAAATATTACTGTGTCCATCAGTTATTAGATATATCAAATTGAAATGGCTGTTGCAAACACCCAAATATTTAGAACTAAAAATGATTAAGATTAATAGGGGTGCCCAAACTTTTTCATATGACTGTATATACTCACCCTAAAATTTTTTTTACGTTGTCTGCACTAGGAGTGCGCCTTGGCGTCTGTTGTTTTTATATTTTCCAGTACCAATTTTTCCATATATGGTTATATGATAGAGAAGCTATTTTAGGGAAGGAATTTTTTTCCCTAAAATGAGGACAATCGACTTCTACTTCATAGGGGGTTTTTGCCTTCATCTGGATTAACACTATGGGACAGTAGGCTGAACTGGATGGACATGTGTTTTTTGGACTTGCAAACTAAGTAACTATATAACTACTGTAGATCTCTCATCTGAACTGAGGTTACCTTGCCAGGAATGCATTTTGAAATGGTTGAATTGTCTCTTCGCATTTGCGGAGTGCTGCTTATACGTTTTTGTGTTTGCATTATTTGCGGCTTTGTCAACATGCACCTGCACCATTTTTTTTTTTCTGCCTGTCTGTAGTGACTGCCAGCTTTCCCTGTATTAGTGTGTGTACAGAAAAAAAACTGCCAATCATTGTATGTGGACGGGGCAAGCAGTACTTTCCGTTTTCCCTTTTAGAATTGTATCTGCTTTGCCCTAAGAAATTTAAAATTAAATAATATAACCCTATAAATCACAGAGCTCAGCTGTTTTCCCTTTATTATATCCTGCACTCAGATAGGGTGGCATAAATCACCTGACTTATGTTCACTCGAAGTAATTTCGGCACGCATTTCGCCGCGTATTTGTGCTCTACTACAGGTGAGATGCGCGCCGAAATTACGGTAATCCGTAGTTCTCATAGAGAACTATGGATTACACCTACTCTCCCCGCTCGTAAAATACGATCATATTGTACACGTGGGCAGATAAGTGACATGTCAATTACTTGCAGCGACTACGCGCCGCGAGTAATGCATTTCAATGGGGCCGGCGTGCTGCCGGCCCCCCACGCCACGGGAGTAGGTGCGTATTAGCGAGATCTCCCGAAATACACGATGTACTGTACGCACTGCAGTACGTCATGTGAACATAGCCTAAAGGCTTTGTATTTCTTTACAATGTTTTTTGTCTCCAATGTACCTGAAATGAAGAATGAAGTAATTTTACAAAAAGTATTGTTTAAACCATGCAACCTTTTTATACCTACAGCCCCGGTGCAGATCAGTGTTTCTGCTTTGTAGCAGACTTTCTGTCTGTCTTCAACTTCTTGCTAATCTACCAAACTGAAAAAAGCAAAAAGTAGGGGCAGATCGAAGAGAATATGACTGCTGGATTGGTGTTAACAGGATTTGTTAATAGTCTGTAACCAATGAGACACCGTTCTTGAGCTGAAAAATGTATGATTTCTGTACGTTTTAGGCATCGGCCTGTTCTGCTATTGAGCGTGGAGAAGAAGAGATCAAGCAGATGAAGGCTCAGGTTGTACGTCTTCAGGCTGAGAAGGCTGATCTTCTTGGGATCATATCAGAGCTCCAAATAAAACTCAGCAGTTGCACAACTGAAGACTCATTTGTTGAAATCCGAATTGCAGTAAGTTGACTTGTCTGTTACAGGCGTGGTGTTTTGAGAATCGCAACCCAATAAAAAGTGCATGAGGTCACATTTTTCAGTCATAAGTCTAACAATCTTTTGTCTTCAGATTTGATGCCCTAATCAATTGTGTTATTTTGTTAGTGGTTTGGGCAAATAGTGACCTTAGTGTTACTTTTTCTACTACAGACTAAGGATGAGGTTGTAGAGACCAAAGAGGAGAAACTAAATGAGAGAGAATCGGATCATGATTTTATTTCATACAGGTATGATTAGATTCTGTCATTTATCTTCTTTTGATTTTGTAATAAAAATATTACTGAAATGTTAGCATTTTTGTAACGTGTCTTTATTTAGGAGTATCGGGACATAATTCTCCCCCTTTACATTTTGCATAGCTTCAAAAACACTATTTTTAATGCATCTTTTTGTAAAATCTTGTGTTTTTTTCCCCCGGTATGTTTTGTTTTGTTTTTTTCCTCCTCCATCACATGATTTATGTGAAAAAAAAAAAAAATTCAACATGCATGCACACATGCCTTTATTTTTTAGTGAAGAAAAAAAAGGGGGGTCTATGGAGAGAACTGCCTGAAAAGACTCTACACCTAAAGCAAGTTGCATTTTGAAAAAAAAGTACTACTGAATTTAAAAAAAGGCCTAATTGCGGAGCGTATTTCAGTGCGTAATTGCGCTGCAATACATCCGACATGCATCCCGCATTTATGGTAATTCATAGCTTTTATAGAGAGCTATGAATTACGTCCATCTTCCCTGATGCGTATTGAACGCTGGGTGAAAGAAGTGACCTGTCCCTTCCTCCCAGCATTTACGCACCGGGAATAATAGACGTGAATGGGGCCGCCCCCCTGTCCTCTGCTTTAGAAGCATGCGCTGGCCAGTGTATTACGTGTGAACATACCCTAAAGTGGAAAAATGAAAAAAAATTCCAACATTAATAAAAAATCAAACTACTGATGTTACTTTAACTGCATGTTTTATTTCATGTTTTCCAAATATTATAATACATAAAAAACTGTGAATAATTGGTATATAGTCCACAAGGTAGAATGACATTATACACCTGTATGTTAAAATAGACTGTATATACAAGTATATTAGAAATCAGTCACTGAAATCTTATTCAAAATCAAATAACACAGGAAAACATGACGCAAGAAACATATGGGGGGGAGAGGAAACACTCTGAGTACATTTTATTGTTTTAAACACAAAAGGGACTAATAGCATTAATGCAAAAGAGTGTCAAAGGGTATGTTCACACGATGTTCTGCGGTGCGTACTGTTCTCAGCGCTGTACATAGTGTGTTTTGGGAGCTCGCGCAAAAATGCTCGTACTCACTCGGCGTGGGACAATTAAATTAATTACGTGCGGCTAATACGTCATAACACTTATCTCCCAGAGTGTACAATACGATCTTATTGTATGCACGGGGGGGACTAGGTTTAATCCACAATTCTCTGAGAACTATGGATTACCGTAATTTCGGCGCATCTCGCCCGTATTAGAGTGCAAATACGCACCGAAATGCACACCAAAATTACGCATTGTGAACATACCCAAAGGCCATTCGGAATCATCGACACGTCCCATATTGACCACACCTGGGTAAAATAATCAAGCCTGTTGTTAATTGAGGCCAGTAGTTTGATTACTATTTGGGTATTGACTCCCAGCTAACTTCTGGCATCTGCAGCTTTTATTCAAAAAAAGGCTCCGAAAACGCCTGCAGTTTTAGTAGTGTTTGTAGCAGTGTCATATGGTCTGAACTCGCAGCATCTTAAAAGTCTGTTTTATACACCTCCATTTGTGTAACATTTCGTTATTGCTTCAAAAACTAAAGAAAAGATCCCCATTTGGGATTGAGAGTACTGGAGTACACAACCACATGTTGCCAATATATATATATATATATATATAATATATATATATATATATATTATATATATATATATATATATATATATATATATATATATATATATATATATAACTTTTAACTAACAATTCATAAAAAGGTTTATATCCAAATTTACTCTGAGGCTATGTCCACATGTGGTTTTTTGAACATAAATGGCTGTAGTTTTCTGGCTGTGGCTTGCAAATTCATCTGTCCTCCTTCACATTGAACAGTTCATGTTCCACCCAAATGAACACGTTTTTAGTTTTTTAGATGGTCGGATTTACTGTCAGAAAATCTGAGCTGTGTAGACTACAGCTTGGACTTTCTATTAAAGTCTGAGGATGGCTGATAATTGGTTTACAGATGGTTTTCAAATCCAAAAACCATCTGAAAACCAGTGCAATGTGGTTAAAGTACCTAAACACTGTTCTTATCAATATTCCCCTGGTTTGGTCAATTGTATCTACTACTATTGCCCCCTCAGGTATTTGGGTCCGTCCACACAAGCATTTCCAGTTGGAAATCCATGCGACTTCAGAATTCAAGAACCGGCTGTAAAATCATCCCTATAGACCTCAATTGAAAATTCAAGTTGCAGTCGTCAAAACTTGGATTTTCTGAGGTGGGATTTCAGAACTTCAAAAAAATTATTTTCTCAAAAAACTTAGAACATGGTCAATCTTGCGCTGTATTTCGCGTCAAAAAAAAGCGTCCAAAAGATTTCTATGTCGGATCCGTGTCCAAAGCCGCCATAAAATGAAACTGACTCGTTTATCTGACTGAATTCACCGGGGAAAAAAAAACTACCTCAAAATCCACATAAAATACTCGTTGAAAAACCGTGCTGTCCAATGCAGTTTTCAACAGCCAAATCCTATGAATATTTTGTCATTGTTGTGTGGACTTAGCCTTATAGTAATGGCACTGTTGATCTCGGCAACAGTCTCTCAAGACATCGTGTTGACTAATAAAACATAGGGAGGGATTATTGTTAATTATTGATTGTGTGTATTATATTATATTGGGAACATTTATAAGAACAGTGGTGTATTCAGTGTCTATCATGGATTTATCTCCATTTTGATGTGAAATGAAAGTAAATCTATAACTGCATTGACACTGTGCCTTATCTTATGTCACCTGTTCTGCTGCTAATATTGAGGTGAAATGGTAATCTTCTACGTTTCAGAACAAGATGTTCTGGTGATGAGAACCATACTATGGAATCAGAAGAACTGGCAGTAAGCAAACTTCTTCGAAGCTTGCGGGAAGAAACTGAAAAAGTAGAACAACTGCAAAGGGAGCTGGCAAAGGCAAATGAGAGGTACGTATTCTGTAACTAGCATTGTATTCAGCGCCTGTCAGTCCAATAGGTTTTGAATGGAGTGTTATCAGTCATGTTTGATCATCACTTCATTTAGACTGCTCACTATGGTTGCCCAGTATGGAGAAATGTGGAAATTGGGATCCCTGAGTAGTGGTCACCTATTTATAGGATAGATGTTAAAAAAACAAAAAAAAAACCCTTTAAAAGCATTATCTCAAGTTAGGCACTTAACTATCACAGCACATGGCTATGTTAATCTGTGTGATATGCAGTCTTTGCAGACTTTGGGACTTCTGTTCTTGTTATCAGTGGGGGAGGGACCCCAAGTAATCGGATGCTTAACACCTATTCTGTGGATAAGTGATGTGTCCACGTCCAATGTCTTTAAGTGCAGATATGTTTTTACTAACTGGAGATTGGACTTTCAGGTAATGGTTTTAAAGTCTTACACCACACACAGTGATCCAGATCTTATAGGATTGATGTTTAGAACAACCAGAACCTGGGCAAGTAATGAAATGCAAGAACAGATTAAAGAGAACCTGTCACATAGGTTGTGCCCCCCTTGCTGAGGGCAGCACAAGCCAGTGTCAGACCTGCGGTTTCCAGCACTGTGCCCCTTATTCTGTAAGATGCAGGAGTTTTCGAGTATTTAATGCTCAAATCTGCAGTTTTCAGCCAGAAGAGTCATGAAAAGAGTCAGTTTGTTTCATACCCCGCCCACCTGAGGCTAGCCCCGCCCACCTTAACTGATAAACCTATTAGGCTATGTTCACACGGCTTAAAATTGGACGTATTTCAGTCCGTAATTACGCGCCGGAGTGCGCAAATTACGGCTGGAATACGTCCCAGTCATTACGGTAATCCACAGTTCTCATAGAGAACTATGGATTACGTCTCCTCTCCCTGCTCGGCGAATCCGCCGGGCGGGGAGATAAGTGACATGTGACTTACCAGCGGCGTATATGCGCCACTGGTAATGCAAGTCTATGGGCCGGCGAGGTGCCGGCCCCCCGCACCCGCCCCCGGCCACACGGCGTAATTGCTGGCCGTAATTACGCCCTGCATTTAAGCCGTGTGAACCTAGCCTTACTTTGAATAGGTAGAACCATGTGAATAACTGCCAGGTGGGCGGAGCTAGCCTTTGGTGGGTGGGGCTAACACCTGCTCATGAATAACGTTTGGGGGGTAAATGCTCTAAAACTCCAGCATCTTACAGAATAAGGGACACAGTGCTGGGAACAGCAGGTCTGACACTAGCTTGTGCTGCCCTCAGCAAGGGGCGCAAAAACTATGTGACAGGTACTCTTTAAGTGTTGGAAAAGATGTGCATGGAATGTCTATAGATAGGAAGGAATCCCTGTCTCAGCCACCAGTAAGATAAGATGGCGCTCCCCCAGATAGAAGCTGTATTTTGTTGTGAGTCCTTTTTAAACCAATGCAGTAAAAAATGAACATGGCAGAACAATACGTTAGTTTGATTGTTTACATAGAAGTAATGGAAGATTAAGGGCGACATATCCCAAAAGTGGCGTCCGTACGCGAGTTTGACTGCAGCATAAAGTATCGTACACTCGAAATGTATTTCCTAATTTGTTCTGCGCTTGTTTTGTAAAGTGGTTATATTTGCGCCTGTTGGAATGTTTTAGGCGTTGCGCCTTTTTCGGCGAGTGTGTTGTTTGGGGCGCCTGTTTGGGTGTTCCGGCTTGTATACTTCAAATTTAGGCGCATTCGTTAGTTCTACGCATTTGTTAATGGCGCGTAGGCTTGTGTTGGAGCGCAGGTTATCTTCGCAGTGCATGTATGGATTGGGGCGCATGCTTATGCGCTCTTTCTGGCATTCGTATTTGCTTTTGGGGCGCATTTGTAAATTAGGCTCATTTGGCATTTGAGCACAGTTGGGAGCACCATTCAACATCATAGCGCACATAGTAGGCACACGATCTACAACTTCAACCAGCAGCAACAACGAAGTACAGGACGACGTTCTGCAATGAACCCCGGAGCAATAAATAAAAAGGGGGGCGCATTTGCAAAGCGCCAGCTAATGTGCTCACATTTTCGAACACATCTATGCGCTAAATTTTTGTCGTCCACAAATGACAAAAGTTCAGACAATGCACATCTGACGCCACCAGCCGGCAAAAAAGTCGCACACTCACGCACGTCAAAATGCCGCAATGCGCCTAAAATCACACGTAGAAAACGGCCGACAGTGTAAGCCCCATACGAATGTGGCGCACACGTATGGCTAAAAAAGGCGCATACAGCTACACAAAAAGTGGCGTACAATGCGCTGGCAACCACCATACACTTGGAGTACACTACAAAATTGGGAGACACATACGCCAAATAACAAACGTTGGTGTGTTGTGACATGTCGCCCTAAATGTATTTTCCTCCTAGATTGTCTGAACTGGAAAAGAAATCATTTGACTTATCTGACAAAGAAACTGAGACAGAACCACTTGAGAAGCAAAGTAATCTAGAAAGTGCAAAGTTTAAAGAGCAGGTGAGTGGAATTTATAGCCACTTAGGGCCACATGTATGAAACTGTCTTGGTCGAAGACTATCTTTGTTGCCCACAGCAACCAATCAGAGCTCTCCATACAATTCATCTAGTGCTTTGAAAAAATGAAACGGGCGCTCTGGTTGCTATGGGCAACAAAGATGGTCTTAGACCAAGACAGTTTTCATGCATGTCCCCCTTAGTCTTCTGCATAAAAGCTTGTGCAGCTAGTAAGGTGACAGACAATATCATAACATATTTGGAGTGTAAATGACAGAATTAAAGAAGTGTGTTTGCTGTGAGCCGTTTAGCTTCATTGGCTTTTTTCACCCAAAAGGTCTAATGTGCTCTAGACATCCTTACAAAAGTATGTATCCTTGTAGAACCCTTTGCTTATTGTTTTTCTAACACTTCGGAAAGGAATAAGAGAAATGCAATTTGGGGAATGAAAATGTGTGGCTGTGCTAGATAACCATAAACTGCATAGAATGAGGCTATTATTTCTCAATAACGTGTGCATGCAATATTATGGAGAGCTGGTACTTATATTCCACAGAAAGATGCCTGTGTTTAGCCGAACCGGACCCCGGATAATTATTTTCGGAGTATCTACTATGTTATTTGCTCATGATATAAATTGATATAATGTAACAGAAATGTAAATTAAAGGGGTTGGATGGCAAACAAAAAAGCATTTCTTTCCTGAGACTTCAGTATCTCCCTGTGATGTTTTCTGTGCCACTTTGTGCATTTGTTCTGCAATATGTAGCCTCCCTTATCTCGGCCAAGCAGCAGCATATCCTGTCTGGTTTCTCTTTGCCCTCTTAAGCAGCAAAGCCCCAGGCATTACATGGAGAGTAAAACACCTGATAAAGCTGAGGCAGGTAGGTACAGGGAGAAACCATGGCTGGTGAAGGTCAGTCTAATGTGTGGCATCTCCCTACACCCTTAGCTTAACTGACTTGTCTCTTACTATAGGCAAACCAGGAGCAGACCTGTTGGATAAGCTGAGGGGGTTGGGGAAAAACTGCACATCTGTGTCAGTGGGAGCTTTACTGGTCTTTTTACTCTGAAACACCATAGTGTTTCAGAGTAAAACCAATATTGCTGGGACCAGGAAACCTGCAGATCTTTATTATTAGATGGTCATATATACCACATCGGTAACAGAAAGTGACATACATAATGGCAAAAATCCATGTCCACTCATAGCTGCTGTAGATTTCAGTGTCTGGTGCACGGACTGGTAAAAGATGTGCCAGATGTATAGAGATGTGTGACTTTTAATACATTCTGCGCATCCCACTCCAGCACTATTTGCCTTAATACAGTTGCTAATATGTTTTCCCCTATAAACCCATCAGTTGTGTCTTGCTCTGGACCCTGGAAGCCATTCACAACTAATTGCTGAAGACTACTTGTAAGGGTACGTTCACACATCTTATTTTAGCGCGCATTTCGCTGCGTATTGCGCGTTATACGTGGCGAAATGCGCCCCGCAATTACGGTAATCCATAGCTCTCATAGAGAGCTATGAATTATGTGTCATCTCTCCCCGCACGTACAATACGATCGTATTATATGCGTGGGGGGAGAATTGACATGTCAATTGTTCGCTGCAATTACGTGCCACGATCAATGCATGCCAATGGGGCTGGTGCTGATCAGCGCGACTCCCAAAACACCCGGCGTATTGTACGTGCCGCAATTACGCCGTGTGAACATACCCTAAGAGTTATCCATCAATGAGCCTAAGAATTGCTTTGTTGGTTTACACTTAGTAATACATTATTCCACATTTAAACCTGTCTGATATATATTTGAGTCATTTTAATTGGCCGTGCAGTTAAAATAGAGGACTGAAAATAAGCCTACTTTACAGCTTTCTTTGGAAGTGGATAATCTGAAACAGAAGATTGAGGTGCTGAACAGAGAGCTCTATGAAACAAGTGAAAAGTTAAACGAAGCCCAACTCGTAAAAAACAAGCTGCAGGACAGGTAATGAGTGACATTACTCCAGCCATTGAAACCTTTTCCATGAATCCTTTTTTTTTTTTTTTTTAATGAAATCCTGTTAGTTGCTCACCTCTTCTAGCCTGAACAATATTACAACACTCCTTAACCCAACCGGTCTAAAGATGCTTAGTCCTTTTCCTGGCCACATGTCTGTTCCTTATAGTTGTGGTTTAGTCTATCTTTGCAAACCCTATACTAGCATCTCAATGTCTATAAAATGAAAAGACTTTGCAATATATGTATGGTATGTTTCTATAGGCGATATACAGATCTATGTATCTCCGTGGTAACAGACAACAAACATTCGGTTTAGTCACCCCGTGCAGGTATATTTTCTTTCATCTGTCCTCGTGTGACTACGAAATGCATGTTAACACAGAATAGGGGATAAATGGAAGCTAGATTGTAGGGGTACACTACTCTTAATTTCTTTGCTGTTTGTTTACAGATGCTCTTCTCTAGATAAAAAACTTGCAGATAATCAGGTTGACCTGGATGAGAGACAAAAGCTTTTGTATTCTGTACAAACATTAGAACTTCAAGTGGAAAGCCTGCAGTCAGAGATGAAAATGGAGCAGAGCAAAACCGAGAAGCAACAGTAAGTGCACCCAGACCCCAGTCTAGAGCAATGTAAGCTGAATGAACAATTGTTAGTATCTTCTCTATGCTGTAGCATCAGACAACTCAAAGAAAACTGAGATCAAAGCTCAATATAATTGAGATGTTTGTCCAGACAGTTTAGGGGTTGTCTCATTTCAAAGCTCATAGTTTAAAATGAGGGGACTAAAAATCTAAGCATGTACGTCCTTGGTTACCATTAGCAAAGTGCTATGGTTTATGAGAATGGGCTGCTTTATTTGTGCTTAGCCACCGTGTTTGAGTCCAGGTCGGGTTACGCCCAACTAAAGCCTGTCTGTAGGCTGAGCGGTATGTCCCGCCCAGGTCGCGGATGAGGACGCTCAGGCTATGTGGATGCAGTGACCAGGTCGCAGACGGGAGTGCATGTACAAGCAGCAGCGAGAGAGAGAGACTGTGCAGTCATTTTTGCAACACAGTCCCACGTAAATCACTTTTTGCCTTGTGTGTCAGAAACAGAGAACACAGCAGTCCCATGTAGGATGTGCAAATTACATAGAGAAAACACAGCTGTACTGTACAGTCCCACGTAAATCCCTTTTGTGACATAGATGTGCAGTCCCACGTAAATAACAAACCGAACACAGCTGTACTGTGAAGTCCCACGTAAAAAAAAAATTGTGAGACATGTGAGGTCCCTCGTAAACCACTTGTGAGAAAGATGTGTGGTCCCATGTAAACACAAACAGATAAAGCGTATAATTTTGTTCTGCATATCTGTAGAGGTCAGAGGTGTAATAATCTGCAGGAGATATCGGTGTGTGAGAGAGATACAGAGGGAAAAAAACGCCCATCTTTCCCAGAGTCCTGGATGTCAAATGCCCGTTCTAGTTACAAAGTATGTAGAGAGAGCGAGAAATTTAGACATAAACTATCGAGTTACACTTTTAGCTTTTCAATTCCAATGATTCAGATGGCAGCTGAGAACCTCTCCCTTCCCCCAGCTCATACAGAATGAATCATCACTTTGGGGGCTCCCTGCATGGAGGAGAAACACCCCCTTTCATTTCACAAGCTCTGCTTGACAACCAGTATAAAAGGAGGCCAAATGCTGGAACGAGATAACCCCTTTAAGTCCTGACAATAGTCCGGTTTTACAGGGTGTGAGGAAGTGTTTTTTCTTGTTTAGACATGTATTCATTATGTTTTTCTTATTGCCTTATTTTAGGAAACTCATAGCCTCCTTGGAGGAGCACTGAGCAAGCAGAAGGTGGACTATGAGTCATTACGAGCAGCTGAGGTGAGTACAAGTATTTAATGATTTCATAGAACACTATAAACAGCATTTATATTGAAAAGTAAAGATATTCCACTACCTTCATGTGTTTCTTTTCTTCTTTTGTCTCCTTATTCACCTTTCATATGATCAGTGAAACTTCCTGGTTGTGGGAGTGTCAGTAGTTCTACTACAGCTATTTCCTATAAGTCCCACAATGCACTGTAATTACTCTAGGACTTCTCTGCACCCTCCCCCTAATCCTCTTAGCACTGTTCATTGTCATTCTTCAACATGTAAGCCTAATACCCTCTGCATCTCTGCTCCAGTTCACTCTATGGTTGCCTGCAGCAGGCTGTGTGTAGTACAGTGCACCAATCTGTTTGTAACTTGGTAAGAAGACATTCTTTTCTCGTCCCATAATTTGTCATACATGTACAAAAATATGTATCGCCTCCAAGGAAGGTGGGTGACTTCACATCCCCCACAGCAGTTTTTGATCATGGGAAAGCGGTGTGCCTGCTGTAAGGAATGTGTCACACAGTGATGTCAGGGTAGTGTCTCATGATGCTTTACCCTGGCACCACTACTTGTACAGAGAGCAGTAGGCAGACTTTTTTTCAGATTGCTGCTGGATAATCTCCGAGTAAGTCTTCTGCTTGCAGCTCTGTACAAGAACGATTACATTGTTGTCAGCACCTCATTTTACATAGTGACTGATGGGTCACCAGAGGTAGCCAGATCTTCTCTGCTCAGGTCACATCCACTGCAGTGTTTCTGAGCTGAGCCTGGCTGAGCCCCCCCCACCTCCCCCCTCGCACAATAAGACGAGCGGGGAGGGAAGTGACATGTCAATTATTCACGGCGTATAGGTCGCCGTGAATAATGAATTTCTATGGGGCCAGCGGGCTGCCGCCCCACCCCCCCACCCCGAGCACACGCGAAATTTGGGGTGAAAATACGTCTTTACAATCAAAAACCGTTGAACATAGCCTTTTTTTAAGCTTTTCCTTTGTTAAAACTGTATCCAGGGACTTGCATAGTTTAGTGGTCGAATTATTTAAAAAAATTGTTTTTCTGTGTGTAATTGTCATCATGGAAAATGCCATGAATATATTTTGCTTGATTTTTGTTTAATTTCAAACTTTCACTATATTAGTTGAGTTTCACTATTTTGTCTGCAGTCAGAAAAGGTGCCAAAAATGCAATTACTTGAGATGCAAGAAAAACTTGATGCCTGTGAGAAAGCGTTGGCTAAAAAGCAGTTGGAGATTGATGAAATTAAAGAGGAGGCTGCCAAATGCCAGGCAGATTCTGAGACAATTTATGTTCTTCGTGCTCAGGTAAGACCAGTATAATACATTCTGTTAAAAAATAACTCCTTATCGTCATGTTGGGTGGGGAGTATGAATCGGGCCCTGGAGGCGAGTCCATTTTATATGTGGCAGGTGCTGGCTTTTTATTATAATTTAGTATCTAGGACCATGCACCAATTTAAAAGGATATTCTAGCTAGAAACTTTTCTCTCTATACCTCAGCTGCATGAGAAGGCATTTATATGGAGCTACAAGCACATACAATCCTGTTGGAGCAGAGTGCTGTACCTGGGTGTTTGTATCCCTGGATGAATAAAATTTCACTTGAGTTTGGATTGTGTGTAAGGGCTGTCTCCTTTTTGTGTGTTTCCAGTATTGATTACAATCCACAATTTTGGAAAAAGTAGGTCTGCTGGTTGGAGGGGTAAAAAAACAACCAACCACCTTAACTTACCTGTGTACCCATTGGCATTCCAGCACCACTGCTGTTCCGTTGCTCCTGCTTATGACATCACATTCATTGGTCACTTGTCGTTGCCCTCAATCATCGGCCTGAATGTATGCGCGGGCCTGAGACTTTGTTTTTGGTACAGTGTCAGTGACGGGAAAAATGGGGTTTCCCTTTGTTGGCACTCCCCCCACCCCCCCCCCCCCCCCCGGAAAAAACCCCCTTTTACACTACTTCTAAATCAATTGAGAATACCTTTTTGTTCAAATATTTTCTCTGTATAGAGGCTCATGTTTACTTTCTCATTGCTTTATTGTTATGTTTGATTTTTTTTTTTGTTAGTTGAATTTACTTTTGGATTTTCATGCTGAAAGAGAAGCAAGACAAAATATTCACCAAGAGAAGGAGCAGTTAGCAGCACGATTGGCTTATATACTTCAAGAGAATGAAAAAGCTAAAGGGGGAAACGGGGAAAGGGTTTAATATGCACATTTATTTTTGATTTTTAAATAATTTAAGTACTGAAATTTGGGACCCCCGGTTTCTATTTTAAATGAAACACAAAGCAATGTAAAAAAACAGCCAAGCTTTACTTTTTTTGACCAAATTTGGGTTGTTTGATGTTTCAAATTATTTTTTTCACGTTTTTGGTATATTTTAAAAACACTTTTGCTGTATGTAGTTTCCGAACACAAACCATATTTGTTTGTATCTAGGAGAATATTGTTCACCATATCCAACTTTGATACTTATCTGTTACAGTTTATATAACTTAAAGGAGGGTCTAAAATATGGTTTAATGATGCCAGTAGGTATACATCGGTTAAATGTTACCAGCCAAAAGGGGTTCTAAGAACCCAGTCAAGAGGAGACAATGGAAAACAGTGACTCTGTATTGAGCTGTGTGGTTAAGGCTTTGTTCACACGGTTTATTGGGGTGCATATCTGTGTGCGCCACAATACGCTGGGTGTTCTAGAAGTACATGCTGTCCAGCGCATACTTCTAAGGCGCTGACTGCCAACTCCCATTCACTTTCATTTTCCCCAGCATGAAAGTGTCATGAAGAAATGACAGGTCACTTCTTTTTCCCGGCGCGCAGCATGTGTGGGGGGAAAACAGCAAGTTATCATAGCTCTCAATGAGATCTATGAATTACTGTAGTTGCGGACCGTATTTCGGGTGTATTGTAGTCCAATTAAGCCCCAACGTACAGCCCCCAAAAACGCCATGTGAACATACGCTAATAGTGATCAGTTCTATGTATTGCTGAAATGCAAATGTATATAAAAATCTGGCTGCCAGTAGTTAATCCTCAGGGGAGCTTTGGTCCATACTATTTATACATTGAATGATACAACTGTATGCAGTAAGCACTTAAGTGTCCTCTAGTGGCCACTGCACGCAGCTAGAATTGTATCATTTAATTCTGCAAAATTGAAAAACTGGAGCCATTATAAAGATAGTAATATATTAAGAAGTGAATTTGCAAGAAAGGTTCATCCAAAAAATGTTGTTTAACCCCTTACCGCCAGAGCCAGTTTTGGCCTCTCTGACAGAGCCCCATTTTTTAAATCTGGCATCTGTCACTTTGTCATAATAACTTTTTGACACTTTAACCTATACATGTGATTCAGGGAGAGAGTTTTCTCCGTGAAACATTGTGCTTTAAGATAGTAAAGAAATTTTTGTTCCAAAACAATGCTTTTTTTTGAAAAATTTAAAAGAATCGTTGAAAAATTTACCAATTTTAAACTTCAAAAATTTCTGAATGTAAGAAGTTATTCACTCAATAATAGTTTATAACTAGGCATCTACCATATGTCTGCTGTAGTTTGTGGCATAATTTATTTTTAATTTTTAGTTATTTTTTTACGACAATTAGGTGGCTTAGAAATTTAGTGTTATTTCACAAAAAAATTTGCAATATACATTTTTTAGGACCAGTCCAGTTCTAAGTGACTTTGATTGACCTGTATGTTAGATTCCCCCATCAATGACCATAATCTAAGAAACTAAACCCGCTTAAAGTATTCAAAAACCGCATTTAGGGAAATTCTATTACCCATTAGGTGTTTCATCAGGAATTAAGCAAAAGTGAAGTGAAATTTCAAATTTACTTTTTGCAGAGATTTTCAATTTTTATATATTATTCCAAGATTACGGTAAATGTGATCAGGGATATGCAACTTAATATGATTCCCAGATTCTGGTTTTTAGAGATATCCCATATGTGGCCCTAGTTCCATTATTTGGTCAACCACAAGCCCAGAATAGGAGGAAGCAACCTACTGGACTCTTGGTGGGTTATCATTTTTCAATTACAAAAACCCTTTATTTTAGGCGCAATTTCAGTTTTGCTGGACACCTAGGCTGCTAATACTTAATAAACTTCCCTAAAAAATTACCCATATTGGAAACTACACCCCCTAAGGCAATATATACAGGGGTGTAGTGGCATATCGACCCCACAGTGTCACAAAAAAATTTTGAGGTTGCTGTGAAAATGGAAAAACAAATAATTTTTTCCAATCTTCAATTTTTAGCTGAAAAATGTTTAATTTTTACAAGGCATCCATGGTAATAAGCATCCAAAAACTGTTGTTCGCACAATTTCTTCCAAGTTCGCCAGTACCTACATGTGGGTGTAAACTGCTGTTTTGGGGCGATGGCAGGGAGAGTACCAAAGCGACCGGGGTGCGCTTATTTGGGGCTTTTGGAACGCAGATTTTGGTGGGGCCATGTCCGCTTGTACAGCCCCCAAAGAACAGAACAGGTGAAACCTTCCAGAAGGTCACCCCATTTATGGATTCAGGCATGCCTCAGATTCATCTAGGGTGTATTGTACATACTTTGGGTGCACAGGTGTTCCTAAGTATTTTTTTTTGCCATTGGGCTATGAAAATGAGGGGGAGAAAACAAAATTCTGCCAGTGTTTTTTGGGCTTCAATTTTACGAGTTCGCCGTTGCTAGTATAAATGACAGGATATCTTTACCTATGCGGGGTCGGTACAATTGCAATGATATAGATTTTATTAGTTTTTTTTAATGTTTTTTTACTTTTACACAATAGAAATAGGTCTATGTTTTTATGGTTGTCTTGTTTCTGATAGCATAACGTTTTCAGTTTTCTGTATACGGAGCTGATTATGCGGCTTGTTTTGTGGGTTTGTGTTGATGTTTTTATTAGTAACTATTATGGGGGGGGTATAATGCCGCTTTGTTCACTGTTTTATTATGGTTTTGTGTGAGGCATTTTGATAAAAACACAGCATTCCTGGTAGTTGGTTTTTATTTTATTTAACAGCTGTCCACTGTGCAGTATTTATAAACTCAGCAGGTCGATTCGTTTCATTCGATACCCAGTTTTGTATAATTTTTTTTTGTTTTTACTGCTTTTACACAATAATAAAGACACTTTTATTCAAAATGGGAAACCACGTTTTTTGCATCGCCATAGGTCTGAGAGCATAACTTTTTTATTTTTCTGTGTACGGAGCTGTGTGGGGCCTGTTTTTTGCGGATTTGGGGGAAGAAGAGTTGAGTTTTTTTGGTATCATTTTTGGGTGGACAAAGACTTTTTGATCAGTTTTAAATCCGTTTTTTGGAAGGAAGGGTGAAGAAAATACTGCAATACTAGTAGTTGTTTTTTATTTTTAAAGCACTCACCGTTGCAGTAATCCATGACCAGTTAGCTTTACTCTCTGGGTCGATAAGATTTCGGAATTTACCTTTTATTCATATAGTTTTTTTTAATTTTGAAGCACGCTTTAAAGAAAAAAAGTAAAAAAACGGTGTTTTATTGTGTTAAATAATATTTAGTGCAATCGTTGTCTTCTGAGGAGCCATAAACTTTTTTATTTTTCTGTGTATACAGAGACGTTTGTAAGACTTGCGGGATGAAATGAATGTTTTATTTAGTACAACTTTGGCGTTTATATGAGTTTTGATCGCTTTTTATTCCATTTTATGTGCTGCAGGATGTACAAAAATCGCAATTCTTGTGACTTTGTTATTTTATTTTTTACGGGTGTGTTCACGTGCGGGTTAATTAAGGTGACACTATATAGGGTGTGTTTCGTTACACTCGTGGCCGATACAAATATGGGTACTTATATTATCTTTTTTGGGGCGAATTGCCGTTATGTAATGGGAAAACGGGCGTGTACGTGTTTTTCGATTTTCTTGTTTTGTCTATTACTTTTTTTTCACTTTTGACATTTATTTTTACTTATTTTTTCACTTTTTTTACTTTTTTTTTTTACTTTTTCTTCTAACAGCAATCATCAGATTGCTGTTAGAAGGCAGGCCAGTGCACAGTACTAGTACTGGTACTGGTCGCCATGACAACTACCTGTCACCTTGCCCACATTGCATTCGGGCATGGTGACATCACAGATGACCCGGGAAGTGCCAATTCACTTCCCGACAACCATCAGACAGCGAGATTGGTGCCGGCACTACGTGCGGCAGCGCAGGGAGCAGGGCAGGAGGAGCTCACTCTCCTGCATGCGGCTTTTCAATTATCGAAAGCCGTGACAAGGCTATGCCCAAGGTAATGAAGTGTAATCAACCGCAGAGACCGGAGCCTCACTCCGGGCGCGGGTGAACAACGGCATGTGGCCAGCAGTAATTTACCGCTGGTTCGCTGTCGCGATCGTGCGCGGCTCGGCCCGGTTGCAACGCCAGGACTCAGCTTACGTCCATTTGCAAGGAAGTTTTCAATTACCTGCTAGGGCGTATGCATACGTCCTGTGTCGGGAAGGGGTTAAAAAAAAAGCCCCTCACATTGACTGATTGAATTGTTGAATTTATGCTTTCTCTTTAGGCAGTCCATAGAACAGCTTTCAGGGCGGCCATGGGGGTTTTTTTCCCCCACCAAAGATTAGCAGTGATGGTAGTGAAAGTTCCGAACACTTGTGTCCAAGAGGGTAAAACCGTAAAATTTTCACTTCTATAATTTTACTAGTTGCTTTTAGTTACATCATTTGCAATACAGAGTGATTTAAATAGGATGGTGCAAAATGATTAGCCTTGGTATTCATAGCTGAAATAAACGAACACAAGATTACCATGTTGCTGCTATAAACCCGCAACTTAGTTCTCGTTGTTCCGGGTTCCAAATTAGTATCACAATGGACATATGCGCATATGATTCAGAGGCAAAATCCTTTATTTTGGTTAACAAACGCAAGTTTTCATACAGGTTGGTTGAGAGGTTTGTCAACATTAATACCATCATCATTAACTTGCATTTTGATTACAGTTTGCAATACCATTTGTTAGTTTAATTAGAATACAATTGGTTACTTCTTAATAAACATTTAGGGCCACATGTATGAAAAGTGTCTAGGTCTAAAACTCACTCTGTTTCCCATAGCAACCAATCAGAGAGCCCCTTTCATTTCATATAGTGCTCTGAAAACATGAAAGGGGAGCTCTGATTGGTTGCTATGGGGAAACAGAGTGAGTCTTAAACCTAGACACTTTTCATACATGTGGCCCTTAATATGTAGAACAGCGTTTCTCAACTCCAGTCCTCAAGACCCACCAACAGGTCATGTTTTCAGGGTCTCCCACAGAATGCACTGACCATAATTATATATCACCTGTGCAGGGCTGAGGAAATCCTGAAAACTTGGCCTGTTAGTGGGTCTTGAGGACTGGAGTTGAGAAACACTGTTCTAGAAGATTAAGTAATTTAATGTTGGCGCAATCATACCAGTCACCATATATATAAAAAATTGTGTATAATCAGTTATTAGAAATATATGGGGACAAAAGAAAACCCATAAGGGAACAGGTGGGTCTTAATACCTTTAGATAAGTAACAATAATTAATTTCTCTTTTGGAAATTCTGAACAATTTATCTCTAGAACTACGTTGGGGCCTAAGCGCTTCAGGCAAGGTCAGAAGCAAATTCTTAAATGCTAGAAATTAAAAACATTTAAAACTTGGTGAATGATAGAGAAGTCACTTAACCCTATATTTTCTCTGACAACCCTAAAAAAAAAAGGACACACCATCTTTCAAAGGTTTATCCATACAATACAAATGTTCAGTAAATGTACAGTATATGACTAAGACAGTTTTGAGATGATTTTCAGTCACTGGCCATTTACCACTGATGTTACTTTAACTACAGACACCGCCCTTTTTTTTTTTTTTTTTTTTTCTAATTTTTATTTTTTTTCATCTAAAAATGTAGTTTTGAACTAATGTATTGCTTTACAAAGGAAGCACATACAATGAGTCCCAAGCGCCGCCTCCATTGCCGATCACCAAGGTACAAAGCTGATAGCTTAGCGGCTGGTATCGACTTGGGACCTTTGACGGTCAGCGGATGGCGGCAGCGCCAGGGACTACTGAGTTGCGTGTATGGGGGGGGGGTTTTTCCAGGGGAAAATCTCACACGGGCCGGTCACAGCTAGTTACAGGGCCGGATGTGACTTATGGGCCGTACAATGGTCTACTCTAGACATTAAAATGTGTCAAGAAAAATGTTCACTGCAGGCCTCTCAAAACTATAAGGGTGAATGCACACACAATGGATTTTGCTGGGAATTTTGGTGCCGTTTTTACTATGGATTTTTGTACACGGACTTCAATGGGAGAAGGTAAAATCTACAAATAAATCTCTGTGAATTTTACCTTCTCCAGTTAAAGTCAATGTATAAAAATGTGCCTTAAAAATCTGTCACGTGTGCATACACCTTTAAAGGGGTTGTCTCGCCCTCAGGGGCGTTGCTAGGGTCCCAAAACATCCCGGGCCCTGTGTTTCTCAGGGCGGGGTTCACATGGCATTTTTCACGCCCCATGAATTGCGGCATGGATTTTTACAGAGAAAAAAAAAACTGTGGCCAGCGCATCCCTCTGAAGCTCTCACTGATATTTATTCTCCCCAGAACAGGTAATCATAGCTCTGTGAGTGCAATGAATTACCATAATGTCGGCCCATACATCGGAGTGTATTGAAGCGCAATTACGCACGGAAAGACATTACGCTGTGTGAACACACACCGCATATTTGTGGGGGCAAAACTGTTTTGCTGTAATGGGGCCCAAAGTGCGCCCCGCAAATATGGTAAAATCATAGCAGTAAGGTTTATGATTACCTGTTTTCCCTGCACACACAACCCACCCATAAAAATAAGTGACCTCCCGTTTCTAATAAGGGGATTGTCACGTCTCTCCTTCAGCGTACAATACCATTGTTTTGTACATCGACATGGTAATTCATAGCTCTCATAGAGAGCTATGAATTACGCAATTGCGGTGGTGCGCATGTCAGGTGTATTAAAGTGCAAATACACCACAAAATGCATCCCGCAACCCTTTGTCTGGCTGCAGCAGCTAGAAACATATGCAACCTTGACAAATGACAGGTATAAAAAAAGATATTCAGATACAATTCATCATCAGTTGTAGTTTTTCATGTATAAAAACAGAACAGACAGGTATAAAGTTTAGGCCTCGTCACACGGCTTATTTGCCGCGGATTCCGCCGTAATTCCGCGCCGGATTTTCGCTTCAATACCCCAATCCCTCGGGGTCATTACGGTAAACCACTGCCTCATAGAGAACAGTGGATTCCGTCGCTCCTCCCCCCCCTCCGGCAAATCCCCGGGGGGGGAAAATGACAGCACATTATTACGGCGCGGACCGCCGTAAACAATCATTGCTAGGGGGCCGGGAGCGGCGCCCCTGCCCCTCCGGGACCCGCCCCCTCCCGCCCCAAAATTTACGGCGGATTTGGCGCTAAATACGGCGCCAAACCCGGCAATAAGCCGGTAACGGGGCCTAAGGACACAAAGCATTTTCCCCCGGGCTTTTTCCCCCGGACGGATTTGTGAGCCATTGGCTACAAACCGCCGTGAAAAGGGGCGGGGCCAGTGCGGGGGGGGGGCGCCGCTCCCGGCCCCCATAAAAAGCTTTATCTACGGCCTACCCCGAAAAAATTGATGCATTTTTTTTCCTCCCCCCCGGCGGCGGATTCGCCGAGCGGGGGGGGCGACGGATTCCCGTCTCTATGAGAGCATTTGGATACCGTAATTGGCCCGCGGACGGGGCCGTACTCAGCGCAAATCCGGCGCGCATGCGCCGCCAAACCCGCGGGGAGAAAAGCCGTGTGAAAGAGGCCAAATGGGGGAAAATTTTTTGGGGTTTTATACACAAACACACATATAACAGTACATACCATGAACACACCACCCACCAGATATATATAGATTTTATATATATATAGATATAATATATATTATACACATATACATACCATGTTACACCAGCATGTTGTGTATGATAAATTTTAAATATATATATATATATAAATATATATAATATAAAATATAATAGTTAAGTGTAAAAAATATATATTTTTAAAAATATAAAAACCAAAAACATCATACCACAATACTTCACACTATATAAAAACATATATGCACACACAAATACACACACATACACAAAAGTTATACACACACGTATATACATTTAGCACATTAATATTCATGAAAATTATGTGGTGTTTTTCCCCCTTTTTTGTGGTGTTCCCCTTTTTATTGTGTGTTTCCCCTTAGCCCCTACAGGAGGCACTCTCTCCCAATTAGACCCTTTCCCGGGGCCCCAGGAGAAGATAGCGGTTTCCCCAAGGGTGTGTAGTTGCAGGGCCCCCCGGGGGCCCACAGCAAGGGGCGGTGCCCTCACTCACTAAAGTGCTGCTTTCCCGACTGCCAGGCCTCGTCGAACGCACTGCAGCATATGAAGTCCTGACAGTCAGGAGCTTCAGTGACAGTCACCCCCTCCTCCCTCCTAAGCGCCTGGCACCTCACGCAGTCGCTCTCCCTCCCTCTCCTGCACTGAAGAACGGCTCTGAGCTGTGTGTCTAGAGATCGTCGGCGCTGCAGGCACATAGCAGCATCATTGAAAAAATTAAAAAGTTACAACTGTTGAAACACAAGGAGGCAAAAACTAAAAAAATGTTCTGGTCATTAACTACTTTTCAGGTGTTCGGCTTAAGGGGTTAAACTGGTCTTTAACTTAGGTAAACAAACTGTGCTAGGGATGAGACTCGGCAGTGCCTCATGAAGTTTGGAAGGCAGCTTGTGGAGCAATCGGATAAGAGGGAAAGCACAAAGAGGTGTTCGGTAACCTAGAAAAAGTTTTGTACACTGAACAAAGCAAAATTAAAACCGCAATATATTGGTAATAGTCTTCATTTACCTTTTCCTAATATGTAAAAGCTAATGATTGTGGTGAGAGAACCTCTCTAAGGATTCATTAATTTACAAGTAAACATTTTAGACACACAATATTTGGCAGTAGTCAATAGCGTTTGGGTATGTTCACACTGTGTCTTCACTCCGTATGAACGCTTTTCAGATGCATCTCGGGGGCCGTCAGAACGGACCCAGAGACGCATCTAACAATAAGCAGTGAGTTTATCACTGCGGGCTATGAGGAAGACGCAGCGGTGTTCACATGAGAGATCGCCGCTGCGTGTTTGCATCGCGCCTGTCGGGTTCGTCTTGCGGATGCGATCAAAGAAATGACATGTAATTCTTGTATCGCATCCGCAAGACGGACCTGACAGGCAGGAGGGAAACACGCAGCGGCGATCTCTCATGTCAACGCCGCTGCGTATCGGTCATTGCCGGCAGTGATAAAGTCACTGCTAATTGTTAGATGCGTCTCTGGGTCCGTTCTGACGGCCCCCGAGACGCATCTGAAAAGCGTTCATACGGAGTGAAGACAGTGTGAACATACCCAAATGCTATTGACTACTCCCAAATATTGTATGTCTAAAATGTTTACTTCTAAATTAATGAACCCTTAGAGAGGTTCTCTCACCACAGTCATTAGCTGAAAAGCATATGTTTATATGGAGTGAAGACGTTGTGTGAACATACCCTTGTATTGTTTTCTTTATGTATACATAATCTGTAATATTTTATTTTTTTCTTTATTCTTGTTAACTCTTTAGGAGCAGAGAACATGGAACAGCCCAGCCTTAATGTACACATGTGCCCGAAGTGTCAACTGCTGGTACCGGACATGGATACATTACAAATTCATGTGATGGACTGTATCACATAAAAGCAGCGCTCTGTATCTCAACCTGATTTTTTTTTTATTTAGACCGCTTAGCTTTTCTGTTGAGGCTATAATTTTTAAGCTGTGCACTGGATGGGAGGCAATAAACTGAGTTTGGATAATATATAGGTATTGATATATAGATTATATAGTTTATTGTTCTTCAAAGTACATGACAAACACTTAGCATAGCTTTTAAGCCATCAATAGGGGTGCAACTTCATCTCCACAATTGGCTAAACATATAATAGAAATCCTTGTGTGAATAACTTACCTGAAAAAATACAAAGGATAATAAACTTCCTATGTTCTTATTCTCTGTTAGGGGCTGTTCACGCGGCACCATGCAAATATCGTTCGGAAATCCCAACCAGTATTTGCACTGTTTTCGCCCGCAGTTAACGGAGGAAAGCCCTCCCCCCTTCTCATAGACTTGTTCATATTCCGCCCGAAAACCGGGCGGAAGAATGAACATGGTTCTATGTTTTTCAGACCGCCGGCGGTCTAAAAAATCGTCCGGCGGAAAACCGTGCAGTGGGGATAAGTTGGTGAAACATGTGCCTGCTCACAAATGAGTAGACTTGTGTGAGGGTTTTTTTTTTTTTTTTTAAAGCCCTATTTGTGCCCTTGATAAGATAAAATTAGGCAAATATGTGATCACATAGAATACAGAATTGGTTATGTACTACATTAAGTGTGAGGAGAATCTATTTTCATTTTGTGGACTTGTAGATTCATAAAATAAACCTGTGAAAAATTAGTGAGCGGTTAACTGGAAATATGTAAATAAAATAATTTAGCATCTTCCATTGTAGAATTGTGACCTTATCTAAAAGTGTATGTGTAGATAGCCCCGTAAATATGGATTTGTTATTACAGTGACTGTTTAGTCTCTTTCAGGATGGTTTTTGTGAATTTCCGCTACAGAACTTCAACTAGTAAAGAGCTATGCACTATTTTTAGTGCTATATTTATATATTTCTTCAACTTTTGCAAAGCGGTGTAAACCAGCAGAAGAAACCAAAGTTAAAATATACGTTCTCAGTGACAACCCCCTCCACTCATTTTAGTCAAAAACATCCTAGCTGTGGATATTATATGCTTTAAAAAACAATGTATACTTCGTGTAGCTTATCCGTTTCCTACATGAATAGTCCTTATGCAGGAATCTAGAATTAACCTTCAACTAAACCCCCCTATTTCTTTCCCAGTTCTTGTGACATAGTAAACCGTTAAACTTCTAGAATCTAAATTTTAGGGGCAATTGATCCAAACCTTTATTCAGTAAGGAGAACTCTGGTGTAGACTGACATCCAAAGCAATCTTCCTTCAAAGTTCCTTCTTGAACAACGTCTCTAAAACACAATTTGAATCTTGACAAAGAAAATTGTGCTAGTTTTGTTGGAGGGAGAGGTAGTTGAGTGCCAACACAGCTGGATCTTCTATTAAAAATCCCTAAAGTTAATACAATGGGCTGGATTTATCATTGGGTTTTTCCCCAGACTGTGTGGTAAAGTGTGCATTTAATGCACTTTATTTTAGACCCATTTATTAAGGGTCCTTTGTGGCTTAGCTTTTGTAGCTTAGCTTTGTGGCTTAACTGGGAAGAGGGCACTACTTTAATTGTGATAAAATGCACAAAGATTTTGTCCATTTTTTGTCGGGGAAAAGTAAGCCTACCGATAGTTTAAGGGGTTTTCTTGCTAAAAAGATCATATCTCAAATGACAGTAAAAAATAAGCACTTCTGCAATTGGTATAGCAGATCTGAGCTAATCTGTGCATCTATAGCTATTTATGCAGCAGCTGGATGGGACACGCCCCCTTTTCTGTGATTGGCCGACTGATATCATTTAGCCTATTCGGACACAGCCCCTGGCTGGGAAGTGCCCCCTGTGCTGTGACTGGCTGCCTCCACTCTGTGCTTATTCCCTTCTGAACTCTGGAGAACAAAAGTGAAACAAACTACCTGTGATGGCTGTGTGTGTATAATGAAGGCTGTGGCTGCTGGCTGTACAATAAAGGCTGACTCAGCTCCTTATCTACCAGTGATTACTCTATGTAAAGGATCTGGGAAATTACTGAATGTCTAGCTCTTAGATTCCCTCCACCCATATAACAGGCTTATACAGTCTGCTCTACCTCCTGCCTGATAACAGAGTGGGGAGGGAGGGTAGTATGCATTCCTCACATTTGTTTCATCAGTTAAAGGGGTTTTGCTATTATCTAATGTTGACATGGGATCCTCCAAAATGGGTATTTAATCGATTTTATAAATATATGGGATTAAAAAAAAGTGTAGCCTGTGAGAGCTGCAGCGTTGCTTAGATGTCCTTCGTTTCCTGATTGTTTACATTAGCTATGACCAGGAGCTGGTCTAGCCGCTCTTGCGTTGTTTGCACTTCTTATCTGATGGCAGGGCACATGTATGAGATTTGAAGGGTGGGGGGAGAACAAAGCCTGTGTCTGCTGTATAGAGAATCTGCTGGTTGTAATGTAATTATCTGAGTAAACCTGCAGCCTCCTCCTGCAGCAGTTCGTGAACACTGCCTGCTTGGATCTTATCTTCTGTCCTGAGCAGATAAGAGGGATAAAACAAAACCTGTAGAGCTTGTTCAAAATACAGTTATCCTCTGTGGTTTAGACAAACAATGTTTGCTCAACTACAGCAACTGAATAGCAGCCTCAGGAGTGTGCATGGGAGGTGCTGGGATGACCTCATGGAGGAGGCATTTGTTTGTTTTTTTTAAACACAGAAACACAACACCCCTTTTTTTCAAGGCTTAAGAGGACAGTTCAGCCTGTAAGGTGAGGAAATCACTTCTTGGCAAAACCCCTTTAAGGCTGTGTGTATGGCTGCTTACACCAATGAAGGTGTTCTGGTTAAAAGGAGCTTGTGCAGACTGGGAGGCAGGTGACAGCTCTGCAGGCAAGAGAACGTTGCAGGAGCTGATGTCCTATCCCTTCCACTGCTAACACAGAGTGATGGTGTCACAACTCTTCAGTGAGGGGAGACTCGCCTCCTGGAAGGAGACACGCCTACAGGGAACAGAGACTCGCCCCTGGATTTGTAACGGAAACAGACAGAAACAGCTCAAGTCTACGAAAGTATCACATGATAAAACCCCTTTAATTTAAAAAATTTAAGAAAGTCTAAAAAATTTGTATCAATTCCACAATGAATTGTGCTTCATTTTATTTCATAGGAAACTTCATAATGGCTTATGCAATGAAGATTTTGCATTCCTGTTCTGTAAAGGTAGCCTTAGGCTGCCTAAGTTTGCACTGTCTGTTTACATTCCTGCCAGTACTGATAAATGTGTTGCAATATGTACATTGTATATACGAAATGTATGAAAGCCTTTTGTGAAGCATTAGGAAGAGAACACCGAGATGCTTCTAACACCTCTGCATACATAGTTTTTGCATTGCCCACATCTTTCATTAGATCTTAAATTCTTGATTTTAAAACCTTTTTGTTTAGTAGAGTTTTAGAAAACTTTTTTTTTTAAGTATCTCTTTTTTTTTTTTAAGATTATATCTAGCTCGCAGCTGTTCAAATCAACAAAGAACGTCTGCATCAAGTGATTCAAAGTTTTGATCTCTGCCTGTGTGGATCTAAAAATCTAGGATTTCTTTTTTAGTAGTACCTACCTTTATCCTAAAAAGAAATAAAAATTTTTTTCTTGATTTACACAATCTACTCGTTGCCCATTAGGTTTACAAAGTGGACAGAGCTCAATCTGGAAAAAAGGTTTTCAAAATTAATAGGTTCTTAAGATCATTCTTTCCTGCACATTTACCAATCTATTTGTATCTTGACTTTGAATTAAAACTTACCAAATCTAATTTTAAACACATTTCCCCTCATATAAAATCGCTTTTTAAATTTAGATGGTCTAAAACTGCACCAGATTTATCACAGTGGCTCATGAGGATTTGATGAATTGCTGGAGCTTAGACTTGTTTAATGTTTTGACCATTTATTTGTTTTTTGGCTTCCTTTCCACGTCAGAGTTTTGGCACAGTTGTGGCGCAGTGTGTCATTGTGGCCACACCCACTTTTTTATAAGCCACACCTCCATTTTCCTATGTGCAGAATGTGTCTTTAAGCCCATAATGAATGTGTCTGCAGCATGCTAGCCAAAAATGTGCCACTTTTAATGCATTGTAAAACTTTTTTTGGTGCAACATTAGTAAATGAGAGCCATTAACTTACCATATATTTTTGATCAAAAAATGCTTAAGCTGCCCACGAACTTACATGATCTTAGGTCGGGCAGTCCTACGCTATCTTTACCTCTCAATAGGGCCAAATCCAGGCCTCTCACTGGGTCAACCGACCTCCATTATCCAGAGAGAAAGAAAATAAAAAAACACCAAACCTGCAAGCTGCACTCTTATAAACAGCCTGTGAAAGTTTTTTCATGTATGATAGATAGCATAAATGCTTCTTTAGGGATTTCCATGTAATGTATTGCCCTTTTGCTGTCGTGTGCCGCTGGTAGTGGTGTGCGTATATATATGTGCCGCAACCCTGCCAGTGGCAGCCAGGTTTGCATAGTGTTTTTTCAGAAATGGTTTTTTTTTTTTGTTTTTTTTTTTTCAGCAATAAGATTTTATTGAATATAAAATGATATAAGGAGTCACAAACATGGTATAAAAAGGTACAACAATACCAAAATAAAACAGGTCATATTGCATAAACTCAAGAGCGTAGGCATGAACATAGACATACAGGCATTTTTCAAGTATATATGACAAACACACAGAGTTAAATCAGCTGCGTATCAAAATCAAGGAATGCTAAGGTCACATAGAGACCACAGGTCCCTAGAGGTAATAAGCTGAGTCCGTCCAAGGAGACCATCTATCCCTAAGTTTAGCTACTTTATGCGGGGGGACAATGAGACTGGTTTCTGAGTGGAATTGGTTATTCACTCTAATAATGATCTCTTTAATGGAAGGGGTAGATAGAGACCTCCAGTTTGATGCAACTGTGAAACGAGTCGCAATCAGTACATGTGCCAGAACCGTGTGGAAATCAGATGCAACTATATGATAGGATAAATCTAATAAGGCTAATTCGGGAGAGAGGCGGAATTCTGAATGAATGAGTTGCTGTAAGAGTTTTTCTACCTTACGCCATAAAGGAGCAATTATCGGGCAGTTCCACCACATATGAAGCAACGAGCCTCTACGCCCGCATTGTCTCCAACAGAGAGTAGAATATCCCGGTTTAATATGTGCCATTCGCGTTGGTGTCAAATACCATCTCAGTAGTATTTTTCTGGTTAGTTCTAAGTGGTTCGCACAGTTAGAGTGTCTACTTACTACACTCGTTGCCTGAGACCAGCACTCTGGAGAGAATACCTGTCCCAGCGCCTTTTCCCAGCGTGTTTCATAGTCTGGTTTCTCAGAATCACCGTCCTCAAATAAGGTTTGGTATGCAGCTGAAAGGCCTTTTTTGCTCGGTGAGCCTTTCCACAACAATATGTGAAAAGGCGAGGAAGGGCTAGAGCTTATCGGCCATTCTATCCCTTGGACCGCATGTCTGATTTGCAGAAATAAGAAGAATTGGCTACGTGGTATGGGAAGGCGGTGGCACAGGTCTTCAAAAGAACAGAATTGGTTTCTATTCAGAAGCTCTCCCAAGGAGCCGATCCCTAAATTAATCCAGAGCTGTACAGGTATATCTGGTGCTAAACAATAGAGTACTGAAAGTGGGCAGTTAGAACTAGACACAAGCACTTTTCGTTTCAAAACTATGTATTTACGCCACGCAAGCATTGCCTGAGATAAAGTTAACAATTGCAACTCCGGAGGTCTCCAACCAAGTAGCATCGCAATCAACCAATCTCTAAAAGTACCTCTAGGGATGGTGGAGTTTTCTAAAGTCAACCAATGCTGTGACTCTAGCGAGCACCAGTGTAAAGACAAGGGTTCCAATACTGAGGCAATATTATACTGTAGAAGGTTCGGGACAGAGAGGCCTCCTCTGTTGGTTTTCCTATATAGATGCAACTTCTGCACTCTAGGTTTTTTAAAATTCCAAATGATTCGGAGGATTTGATTTTGTAGTTTGGTTAGAAACTCTTTAGGGAATAGGAAGGACAAAGATCTAGATATATAAAGGAATTTAGGTAGTAGCATCATCTTTGTTAGATTGATGCGTGCAAGCCATGATAGCTGGAATTTATTAAGTCTGGCTATCTCTTCTGTGAGAACTTTATTGAGGCCTACTAGATTCTTTTCTATTGTCACATTTATATCTGGATAAATCTGAACACCTAGATATGGAATGCAAGAGGTGGACCAGATGAAGTCTATCTGGGATAGCTGCTGTTTGAGAGCGGCAGGACAGTTAATTGGTAATAGGATCGATTTGGAGATGTTCAATTTGTAATATGATAATTGCGCATATCGATCTAGTAAGGCGAGTAGAGCTGGGACAGAGGCCTCTGGATTTTGTGACATAATTAATATATCATCCGCATACATACTCACTTTATGTACTGTCTGATTTACTGTTATACCAGCAATCTCTGAGGATTTCCTAATATGTTCGGCTAGAGGTTCTGTACAGAGATCATAAATCAGCGGGGATAACGGGCATCCCTGCCTTGTCCCATTCGTTATATCAAATCTATCAGATAGGAAGCCTGAAGCAAAAACTCTAGCAGATGGACTCGTATACATAGAAGTGATGGCTGAAAAAATCATGCCTTGGAAGCCAAATTTTCGCAGGACACCCTTCATATATTCCCAATTTATTCTGTCGAATGCTTTTTCTCCATCTAGGGAGAGAAGAAAGAAGGGCATTTTCTGCATTCGAGCCATTTGCATTACATTTAAAACTCTTCTTATGCCATCCCTGGTTTGTCTACCTTTCACGAAACCCACCTGGTCTTCGTTAATTAGGCGGGGGAGAAACTCATTTATTCTATTGGCTAGAATTTTTGAAAAGATTTTGATGTCTGAGTTTAATAAAGAAATAGGTCTATAATTTGTTACTAGGTCTTCCGTTTTCCCTGTTTTATGAATAGTAGAAATGTTAGCACATAACATTTCAGCTGGCGGGGATCCCTTAGTAGCTATGGCATTAAAGAGTCCAGATAGATGCGGAGAGAGTATGTGTGCTAGTAATTTAAAGTACTCATTAGTGAGACCATCTGGCCCAGGTGATTTATTGCATTTTAACTGGGAAATAGTCTTTTCTACTTCTTGGGGAGAAATGGGTTCATTTAAGATATTCAATTGGTCCTGTGTTAAAGAGGGAAGAGACACTTCATTAAGGAACTCGTCTATGGTTTTGTTAGAGACTTTGGGGGTGTTGGGGTCAGATTGGATATTATATAAAGACCTATAATAGTCAGCAAATGCGTTGGAGATCTGTTTAGGGTCTAACACTCGGCCATGAGAAGGGGAAGTTATGTATGGTATACGTGTTTTGGCCTGGATTGTCTTAACCCTACGTGCTAGGATTTTGCCTGGGCGATCTCCCTGGAGATAAAAATTCCAACGGAGTCTACTCAGGCGGAATTCATATTGTTGTAGTTGTAAGGTACATAGCTTAGTCCTAAGTGACGTTAGTTTGTCCTTGATGAGTTTAGACTTGTTTGTTTTAAACTGTGCGTCCAAATTTTTGATCTCCTCTAGGGTGTTATGAAGAAGGCGGTCTCTAGAGCGTTTTTTCTCTAGCAGCTATTTTTATAAGAATTCCTCTCATGTATGCTTTATGAGCACACCATAACATCTCCTCAGAAGGAGCAGTAGGTGTATTTATCTCAAAATAATTTAGAAGAGATGATGTGATTTCCCCAACTATTTTTTCAGATTTAAGTAAGTAATTATTCAGCCTCCATGGAGAATGAAAGGAGGGAGAAGGACCAATTTTTAAAGTTAAGAAGATTGGTGCGTGATCGGACCAAGTTTTAAATCCTATTTTAGAGCTGCATACTAATAATAGAGAAGCCCTATTAACTAGGAAAAAATCCAATCTAGAGTGAGAGTTCCTTGCCGCCGAGTAAAAAGTGAAGTCTTTCTCCGTTGGGTGAGTATATCGCCATGGGTCGTGTAAATTTTCCTCCGCTACTATGTTACGAAGTTCAGGGGACGATTTGGAACAGTTTCCAGATCTATCACTAGTTCTGTCCATCACGACATTAAAGTCACCGCAAATTACTAAATTGCTTTTGGACTCTTTATTGGCCTTAGTTAATATTTTCCTAAGAAATTGGAGTTGGTGTTGATTCGGTGCGTAGATCCCAACTAGGGTGAAAGCTACAGAATTAAGGGTACAATGTCCGTTAACATCGACCACAGAGTGGGAATATGAGAAAGAAGCTGAGTTTTTAACAAAAAAAGATACACCAGCTTTTTTGACGTCCAGCGTGGAGTGATAGGAGCGGAATAATTTTTATGTTGTAGTCTAAACCATCTTTTTTTACATAAGTGCGTCTCCTGTACACATATCACATCCGCGTGGGACTTGACAACCTCCCTCCAAAACAATGATCTTTTAAATGGAGAGTTAAGACCGTTAGCATTTATAGACATACATTTTACCCCCATTGTGTTGCATAAAACACATACAGTATTCTAGAGGTATGTTAACCATCATATCTCTTCTGTTAATGCCTGTAGAAAAGATCAGGTTAGAAGCAGCATGTCTAGAACAGATCAACCTATAACCAAAGAAATCAGCAAGAACATAGAACAAGATAGCAAGATTCCAACATCTCTTGCCAGGTGTAGGGGATTCCACAAAATGGGAATCAAATAAGGGGCAAGTCATTGCCTATACCTGCAGGGGAGTTCGTGAGATGAAACAGAAGCAGGTAAAAATTGCAACCAAAATTTAATTCGCTCCATATGAGCTACAGAGATCAGACAAGGATTTGAGGGTGACCGTGTCAATCATTGGCCCGAGCTTTGGCCCTGTGAGAATTTTCTGACCATAGCGGTGTTATTGCTTCTGGTCTCGATTTCTGGTTCTTAGAGGGAGTTATAATAGGTGAGGAGAGCAACTCCCAGGATAGCAGAAGATCCTTTGCCATGGAAGGGGTCGCACAAACTATAGTGGAATTCTCTCTAACCACGATCAACTTAACTGGGAAGCCCCAATGGTAGCTGATGTTCTGATCGCGCAAAATCTTCGTGTATGGTGTGAACTCTTTTCGCCGAAGCATTGTTCCAGCGGAGAGGTCAGGGAAGATTGAAATATTGGCGAACCTGTCAGGTAGAGATTTTTTACCTCTGAGCGCTCTCAGAAAGTTATCTTTGGTTTTAAAGAAGTGGATCCTGGCGATCACATCTCTTGGGACTGCCGGGGCAAGGTGTTTGGGTTTAGGTAGTCTATGGATACGGTCAATTTCCAATTCCGCTTGAGTTGCATTGGGTAAAACCACGGCCAGGAGGTCAGTTAGGAAGGGCGTGAGAGCATCATTAGCAACAGATTCCGGAATTCCTCGTAAACGTATGTTGTTCCTCCTCGACCTATCCTCTAGGTCCAGCATCTTAGCAGACAATTTTTGAACTTCCTCCTCTAAATCTGCATTTGCGTCAATCAATGCATTGTGAGATTTCGTGAGTTCAGCCATTTTCTTCTCCACGTGGTCGGCTCTGGATACCAGGGTTTGTATGTCCGCTTTGAATTCTGTTATCATTTGTTTGAAGTCGTTTTGTCAGTTCTCCCGGAAGGAAGAGAAAAGCTTTAGCATGGTTTTTTCCATAACCGTAACTTGTGGTAGCTCCCCCTGTGATTCCATGTCCAGGGATTCAGACCCCGCTGGAGAGGTAGAGAGTTGCGAAAAAGGGTTTGGAGACTCTAGAGCCTGTAACGATGGCGAGGTATGTTGGAAAAACTCAGTGGGTTTAGCAGGTTTGGTTTTCGTGTTCTTTTTTGCGGCGCTCCGCATTCTCCTCTTTTTGATAAGAGAAGACATACAACAGAACGCTCCTTTCTATGTATCCTCCCTTTGTTATTGTTCCACTTTTTATGTAGGAGAGGAGGTGGATTAGGCTCAGGTCTGAAAGAGGCTATAACTAAAGCGTCTCAGCAGGTACTATAGGGGGCAACCCAGAGAGTTTTGATAGGTACTGTGCTCAGACGTTTGTTAGAAAGATTAGACCAGGTATCTATAGGCAGGTTCAGTCCTTTTAACTATTGTAGTATAAGGGCCTAGGAGGCTTTTCATATGTTCGCAATAACAGTGTGGTACACTTAAGAAAGGGCGAGCTGCCAAAGGTCGAGGACATACAGTAGCTGGCGTCCCAAAATGTCGATTATGCTTGTAGCAGATCAATGTGACAGCAACTATGGTCAGATGTTAGCCTGGGAGTCTGGGAGTCTAGGCCAGACAGTCGTGTGATAATGCAATTCTGCTAGAGGTTGTGTGATGCAGACACAAGTTGCTCTTAATATGTGAGCTAAATTGGTTTGACTCACTTAAGAAAAGGAAAGTCACTGGGGGCTGAGGATATACCGTAGTTGAGATCCTAAGATGGCGTCTATGGTTGAGCACACCAGTATACAGATTGTGTTGTGATGCTCCCTTGAAAAGCTGGGCTTGATGCTGAAGATACTGCTAGCCCTGTCAAGGATTATTGTATGAGTACCCAGGTAGTCCTTCAAATGTGTACTCTAACCGTTCAGCTCACTGAGGAGGAGGAAGGTTGTTGAAGGCAGAGGACATATGGCATCCAGAGCTCTAAGATGGCAACTCTGCTTTGATCACACAGGTGCTCTGGCTTCTAATAGTCTTTCTTTTGACTGTTATTATAGAGCATTCAATTAAAGTCCCCTTATATATAATAGGGCCATAGAGCTTGGAACGGCCTCTGGGTAAGGAAGGAAGACAGTTTGAATTCAGCTTATTGTCACCTGCGACGGGCCGCTATGATGGCGGGCTTTCACGCCGAGGTCTCGGGGTTAGATTCAGAAGCCGCGTCTGCAAGCGGCTGCGTCCGCAGTGACGGGGGCCCTGCAATGGGACACCGCTGTCAGCAGGAAGGAGGCGCTGCTGGCCTTATAACGGGGCCACAGAGCCCAGAACAGCCCAGAGTGGGGAGGGAGAGCCGACCGATCCTCACCTGCCCTCTCCTGCGACGAGCTGCTGCAATGGCGGGCTTTCGCGCCAAAGTCTCGAGGCTGGGTCCGGGAGCTGCGTCCGAAGGCTACCGCGTCTGCAGGGACGGGAGTCCCGCAGTGGAATGCTGCCGTTGTCAGGACAGAGCCGCCGCTGGACCTTTCGGAGCCGCGTAACTGGTCTTCGGTGCTTTCTTGCTTCTGCCCGTGGCTTGCTGTAAAGGCGCAGGTCCCTTCTGCCTCGCGTCACGTGGTGCCTTCGCTTCCTGGTGAGTACCGGGATCTACCGGGTCTCAGCGCCGTCTCTTCCCTCTCTGGGATCTTCACCTCCCGTTCAGGACCAAGAGGAGCCTCGGAAAGTAGGTTTATTAGTGCCGCTGATTGATCTCTATCGGAGCTCAGGAACTATGCGACCGGCGCCATCACTAGCCAGGCCACGCCCCCCTTCAGAAATGTTTTTTTGTGCAGAACCATACGTTGTCTTTGGCGTATATTGTTTTTTAATCTATATGGGGAGGAAGGGGTGCCTCCATTTTGGTTTTCTGCACCACACCCACTTTCACAGGCTGTTTATAAAAGAGTGCAGCTTGCAGGTTTGGTGTTTTTTATTTTCTTTCTCTCTGGCTAATGGAGGTCGGTTGACCCAGTGAGAGGCCTGGATTTGGCTCTATTGAGAGGTAAAGATAGCATAGGACTGCCCGACCTGAGATCACGTTGTAAGTTTGTGGGCAGCTTAAGCATTTTTTGATCAAAAATATGTGAACCAAGAATTTCAACGTTTTTTCATGTATGATAGCATAAATGCTTCTATAGGGATTTCCATGTAATGTATTGCCCTTTTAACTTGCCATAGACACTTTTCATACTTAATTTGACAAGGAGGTAGGTTTAAATGGACAAAGGGATCTTTCTTAGGATTTTTTTTTAAATAATATTTTATAATAAATTAGCTTTGACCATGAAGATAAGGGCAAATAAAGACTTCTCAAATGCTTTGCTGTTCTGATTTTGCTTTGTTTAGGAGATAAAATCTGCTTGTCTACAGAAGCTTCTATAAGTTACTGATGATCTCAATTCTTTCATTGCTTTAGCTGCCCTGTTTAACCATTTTGATGTCACTCCCTCCTCTGTTATCTCCAGCACAGGAGCTTGTTTATCTAAGTTACTGAAATCCTTAAAGGGGTTGTTCTGTTACAGGAAATTCTCTTCTCTCTGTGTGATCCGACCCCGCTAGCACCATCCTTCACATTCACATGCAGGGCCGAATCGCTGCGAGTGGCCAGAGAAGAGGACTTCCCAAAATGGAATACCCCTTAAACCCTTTAGGTCTCTGTAGCCTTGTGCCTTTGTACTGTAACAGGCCTACCTGAAGCCAATTTGCTGTAAAACCGGCCATAGCCAACTGGGAAAGGGGAGAGCGAAGTGGTTCAGAGCAGCGTGTAAACCCAGTATGGTGAGAATACGCCCTTAACTGAAAGGGGCATCTTTAAAATACAACGTTCTCATGCTGAATTTTAATATTTTACTATCATAAAAAATTAGATCCGATACATTACGTTTTAGAAAGGAATAGTAAATCTGAACCAGTATGCTTGTTTAACATTCTACCCATTTCTATAAGAGTTTCCCTCTTTTATCCAGTAATGCATTCCAATAGCACTGCCTCTTGATTATGGCAGGAGCCATGTATGTTGTAACATGGGAAAGGAGGGGGGGGGAGGTCAGTGAGAAGGCCCCAAGAACAGGGTTTATGTGAGTGAGAAGGGGGCATGCGAGAAATGTAAAGCATGGAGAGTAAGTTGTCTGACTCATATTTCATCTCATTTTTGGCGGGGCGGGAGGGGGGGCGGCTGTATTCTCTTTGTGACTGGGCCTTATATAAGAGCTAAATCGGGGTGAGGGGTGGGGGAGAACTGCTACACCAACCCTTCTGAGAGTGGCTTCTGCTACACTTTATTGGCACCACACAAAGCATTTTAAAAAAAATTAACAGGGGATGGGGAGGACAAACATGCATTCTCAAAAACCTTTCCCACTGTGCCCTTCAGTGTGTTTAATTTAGTTTTCCCCTGCTTCCCTTTGACCACTTTTCCCAACTGCATTTAGACCGTACACGGGGTATACTTTTTTATGGGGACAGAAACCAAATTAGGAAGGTGGTACTCATCAACTTCTGCTCATGTAGTGCCCACCTCGAAGCGCTGTACCGTGAGCAGGGATAGATATATATTGCAATTGTTGTCCTGAGGGAAGAACATTGCTCGTAAGTGGATGCATTTTCTATTACAGTCATTGGCTTAAGATGGGATAGGGTCTAGTATTTTTATATGAATACCAATTTTTGCGACCAGTGAGTTCTCATGTATTTAGTGATTGTAGAACTTTTCTTTTTAAACTTGAGTATAATTCTACTTAATCTATAAATAGAGTAACAGTAGTCCTCAAATGTAGGAAAATTGTTTTTGGAACAGCAGCCAGCTGTTTGTGCTGATTGCTGCCTAAACCAGTGAGCTGGGCCCGTTAAGCTTGATGGAGTCTTTTTCCCGCCCTCATGTTTAAAAATTTTGCATGGGATTTGCTAAATTTAGTGACTTGTCGCCTAGACTGATCTTGGGAGCAACAGCACCTGCTTCTCTCTTCATCTTAAAGGGGTTTTGCCACTACGTGACTCCCTTTCCTTTTTGCCAGGGCCCAAAAAAAAACAAATCATGTTGTGTCATGCTGCCAGGGGGGAAAAGAGTAAGCAAGGGAAACATCTGCAATATTACTTACAACACTGGATTCCCCCCCAACGCAAAAAGCCCATACACTGCACAATTTTTCCCCCTCCCCCTTTAAAGCTCCTTCATTTTCCCTTCATCAGATAAGTGCAAACAAACAAGCCGGGCCAACAGTCCTGGTGTGCTAATTTTAAAAATTTTAAGTAACTTTGGGATGTAAACAAAAACGAGCTTCCAAAGGGTTTTCTTTTTGTATCACATATATTTAAAAAGTGATTAAAAACCCATTTTGGGGATCCCACTCAACATTACATCATGGCCCAAAACCCCCCGTCTTTCTTTAGCCCTAAAAATATGAATCCCTTTTTTTTGGTATTTAAATTGGGGGTTTTGGGGAAAATAAGGCAAAAAAAAAATCCCACCCCCTTTAACGTTCCAAGTAACAAACACAAAATAAAAGAGGGCATACTATGCAAAATGAAATCTAATGATGATAGAGCAAAGCACTATTAGATCATGTGGGCATATCAGTATTTATTAGTGGACTAAGGGCATGTCCCCACGGCAAGGGTTTGCGGACAGTTTTTTTTAGACTGTTTGCGGTTTTGCAGACAGTCTGAAAAACCGGCCGCACACAAGCACAACGGGGCTCTATGGAAAACCCGTTCAGGAGTCCCCACTGCACGGGTTTTCCGCCTGGTGGTTTTTTTCCATCCACAAAACATTCTACAAGCACATTCTTCCGTCAGATTTTCAGACGGAATATGTAAAGGGTTTTTCTCTGCTCATCGCGGCCTTGTGCACGGCGCACAAACACCGGTTGGATAAACCGACCCGTATTTGTCCATTGCCGTGTGGATGTGCCCTAAGGAGGCGATTTATATTCATCTATATGTAACAACTGTCAAAATTACAACCCCTCTGACTAAAAGCAGCAATTCATTTGATGGCAAGTGGAAAATAAATCCTAGGATTCATGTAGGTACTGTCACAAGAATATACAGGATTATTTAAATATGAATACACACTTGAGTTAAATTTTTGACCATTTCCTACTGTAGCTAGCTACAGAGTGTAGCTCAAAGTAAGACAGGTGCTGAGCTGGCATGGTGGGAAGATAAGGTGTGCGGTAGGCTGTCTGCACACATTTCCCTCTTTGCTATCAAAGGTACAACGGGGTTAATCAGAGTTGCAAAACAAGATGATTATTGGCAGGGTCACTGTGCGGTTTGTGAACAGTTTGTGTGCGGATATAGTTAATATATCGCGGGTGAACAAATGGCACCACTGCGAATAGGTGACATGTGAAAACTGGATACAAAGGCAGACTGACCCGCTACAGTGGAGCAGCCCACCGCCAACATAAACCAGGAGGCTACAGCTGTGTGTATAATATAACATTTCAACAAACCATACAAAGCAGCCAAATAGTCAATGCACCTCTGCCACTGCAGCTGCATCAGCTTAAAAGGCTTCACTGTTCACAGCAGTATCAGAACTGGACCTCCACTGCCAAGGGTTGGCATCTCTACTAAGTGCCAGTTCCCAGAGATGCTTAGCACTTGTTGGCCCTTTTGCCTTCACTCTGTGGTCCAGCTCACCCCAAACCATCTCATTTGGGTTCAGGTCTGGTGACTGTGGAGGCCAGGTCATCTGGTGTAGCACCCCATCACTCTCCTTCTTGGTCAAATAGCCCTTACACAGTCTGGAGGTGTGTTTGTGGTCATTGTCCTGTTGAAAAATAAATGATGGTCCAACTAAACGCAAACCGGATGGACTAGCATGCCGCTGCGGTAACCATGCTGGTTCAGTATTCCTTCAAGTTTGAATAAATCCCCAACAGTGTCAACAGCAAAGCACCCCCACACCATCACACCTCCTCCTCCTCCATGCTTCACGGTGGGAACCAGGCATGTAGAGTCCATTTGGTCACCTATTCTGCGTCGAACAAAGACAAGGTGGTTGGAACCAAAGATCTCAAATTCGGACTCATCAGACCAAATCACAGATTTCCACTGGTCTAATGTCCATTCCTTGTGTTCTTTAGCCCAAACAAGTCTCTTCTGTTTGTTGCCTGTCCTTAGAAGTGGTTTCATAGCAGCTATTTTACCATGAAGGCCTGCTGCACACAGTCTCCTCTTAATAGTTGTTGTAGAGATGTGTCTGCTGCTAGAACTCTGTGTGGCATTGACCTGGTCTCTAATCTGAGCTGCTGTTAACCTGCGATTTCTGAGGCTGGTGACTCGGATGAACTTATCGTGCGCAGCAGAGGTGACTCTTGGTCTTCCTTTCCTGGGGCGGTCCTCATGTGAGCCAGTTTCTTTGTAGCGCTTGATGGTTTTTGCCACTGCACTTGGGGACACTTTCAAAGTTTTCCAAAATTTTTCGGACTGACTGACCTTCATTTCTTAAAGTAATGATGGCCACTCGTTTTTCTTTACTTAGCTGCTTTTTTTCTTGCCATAATAGAAAGTCCATTCAGTAGGACTATCAGCTGTGTATCCACCTGACTTCTGAACACAACTGATGGTCCCAACCCCACTTATAAGGCAAGAAATCCCACGTATTAAACCTGACAGGGCACCTGTGAAGTGAAAACCATTTCAGGTGACTACCTCTTGAAGCTCATCAAGAGAATGCCAAGAGTGTGCAAAGCAGTAATCAAAGCAAAAGGTGGCTACTTTGAAGAACCTAGAACATAAGACATATTTTCAGTTGGTTCACACTTCTGTGTCAAGTATATAATTCCACGTGTTAAGTCAGAGTTTTGATGCCTTTAGTGTGAATCTACAATTTTTAGAGTCATGAAAATACAGAAAACTCTTGAAATGAGAAGGCGTGTCCAAACTTTTGGTCTGTACTGTATATATATTTATGTAATGATTATTTGGTCTTGCATGTAAGATTAAACCAGTCCCTACCATATGAGAGGATGTGAAATGTGGATTAGGTATGTTGAATTTCAAGATGCTAATCCTCTGTTGTACTAGGGGATGAGATGGATGAGATGCAATCAATGGCAATAGCTTGTCTTGCTTCCCCCATAAAAAAAATCATCCTTGGCTAATGCCTTATGCACATTTATAAGGTTGGAGGTAGACTACTGTTTCTCAACTATGCTGTCAAATAGCTATTTTATGTGTATCCAGCTTTCCAAGTCAAATCCTCACATTTCTTTAGAAAGGCAAAGCTTGACTCACACTTTCTCAAATAAAAAAATAAATAAATAAAAAAAAGTTTAAGTTCCCCAAAAGTGTTTCAATGGCGATACAATTAATAAAAAAAAAAGCCTTGTACCTGCTCCCAAGAAAAGAGAAAGGAAAAGCAGGGAACTACAGTACCTGAGAGTGTTTACTACATGTTTTGCATACAATACATTGATACATTTGCTCCCCTTTTCCCAGTTATGTTGACTATTAGATAGGTTGTTCAGGTTAATGTTAAAATTTAAAAATGGGCTACAGCGTTAAAAAAAAACAAAAAAACCTTTGTACTTACCCCTGTTCTTGCACTGCAGCTGCCAGCAGTGTCCCCTGCTGTCTGCTTTCTTCCGGCTGCCACATTATTGCATTTACCACTCAGAAGTTAATGGCTTGCGGGTGTTGATGTCAGGGGAATGGTACATAACCGTCAAAGCTACTGGCTGAAGCGGTCACATGCCATTGCCACCTACTAAATGTGAACAGACAGTGTAAAATAGCGGAGTGTGCAAAGAGTGATTTTTTTTTTTCCTTCGGCTTTTTCTCTTTTTAAACCTTTCTATCCTATTTTTAGTTTTGTACTCAATGACATGATTAAACAGCAGTCTAATTTACATTTACATAATTTTCACAAGTAGATCCTACAGGTACAACCAGGTAGAGGTCTATTTTCAAGTCAGTTGGATATGGTGGAGTTCAGCTTTTCCTCCCTTAGGCATCAGGGCTGTAAGTAAAATGCAATCAAACTGGATCTTACATGGACATCAAGTCTGAATTGAAATAAGGCTCAAAAGGTCTGCTTAGAATCTGTTTTACAAGCGTTCTCTGGCAATAAGCCTGTGTTATATTGTTAATAAAAGGCTTCCTTAGTGCATAGTATAGAGATGTTATCAAACGCAGTAGCTTAAAGTGATGATTGTCAATTCCCAGTTCAGTCTGTGGCACATGTTCCTTAAGATCAAAAATATCTGTTGTTCCCAGTGTGGACAGCACATGGTGCTCCAGCATCAGGGCCGCTATGCTGTCCTTACATCTGCCATATTTCAGCATATAAAACAACTTTTTTCCTGCTGTTTGCACAGTTCTGATTGTTCCATTTGATGGCACAAAATGAGCAATACCGTCATTAACCCTCAATAAGTGATAAGCGCTTGTGAAATCCTGTGGGCGATTGCTGCTCACTAGAGCCCACCTGCACTTGTTACAGGAGAGTTGTTTAAAGGCTTTTCTTACAACCCAGCCTGCAATGTACATTTCAGAATTATCCCGTGTCATGCTCAACAAGCTGGAATGGTAGACATCACAGGAAAGTTCAATACTGGTTTCTTCAAATGGATATGGAATGTGTTGTAGGGAACCAGTGAAACTCTGCCCTAAATCTGTGTAAAGAACGCCAAAGTCCTCCTCCCTGTTTGGATCAAGAACTCCACACTGTGACAACAGCTTTTCCACTGTTCGATTTACATCAAGTGCTGTAGGCCTTACATGTGAACCACCTAAGGAAAGGGGGGGAAAAGAAAATGCATCATTTGACAACGGCTCAGAAATATTTCACATTGGAAATCTATCAACTGCTGAAACACAAAGGACTGTAACCCCTATAAAAGAAAAAAAAATAGTGGACCAGCCCCAGGGAAAAATATCTAAATTAAAAGCAGCTCATTTTATTCAATAATGTTAAAACACACATATCTATTACATGTAATGAGTGCAATAAAAAAACCTGACAGTTTAGACTAGTAGCAGTCCTTAGTTATAGCGATTCAGGTTTTTCATTGAACTCATGCCATGTTATGGATTTGTGGTTTTTAACATTACCATGGAATAAAATTAGCTGCTTATTTTTATTTTATTTTTTTTGTGGTGCTTGTCTAGTATTTTTTGTTTTCTACAATGTTTCTTGGATAATTACAGTCATTGGTTGCATGCACTATTCACACAGGTGAGCTGGTCATTTATTCGTTTTTTGGCTTTAGGCCAAGTTCACACGGCTTATTCAAGCCGTAATTGCGGGACGGATTTCGCCCGCAGTTACGGCTTGAATCAGGGGCAGGACGGGGGCGGGGCCGGAGCGCGGCCCCATAGACATTGCATTATTCACGGCGCGTACGCGCCTTAAATAATGTGCATGTCAATTTCTCCCCCCGCGGCGGATTTGCCGAGCGGGGAGGAGCGATGGAATCCACTGTTCTCTATGAGAACTGTGGATTACCGTAATGACAGGCGCGCAGTACGGCTCCAATCCGCGCCCAAATAAGCCGTGTGAACGAGGCCTTACTGTAAACCCTAACTGTACTATGTCATGAAAATAAAATACCGAGTAGTTTTTTTTTCCATATTTTTTTTTTTTAAAACTTGGAGTTGATCCTATTCAAGAGTATAAAAGAAAAACGTTTTTACGGGACCCCCGGGCTTTCCGGCGGGCCCTTTTGGGACAATCAAATGTGATGTTTCCGTCGGTGAAAATTTGACAACCCTGGCCTAGAGGAAACTAATGCAACAAGGGAAAAAAAAACAAACAGTTCTACGCACTACAGTAAACCAAGTTTTAAAAAACATTCCTTTTGCGTCCAAATGGCTGAAAAAACCCCTTTGGGGCCCAATAGTTTCCAAAACCCTTGGTGTAGTTTTTGTATTTCAAAATCCAGCAGTAGACGTGGTAACAATTAAATTGATTTAACCCAAATTTTAAAACTAGGAAAACCGAAAAGTACAAAAAGGCTCAAAAAGGGAAGAAAAAGGAAATAAAGTTCATTTCATTAAAAAACCTTTTTAAAGGAATTAAACAAAATGACATGGTCTGTATGTTTTCAAATGTTTTGCCAAAAGAATAGATCTTATGAGATCTGCAATCCCTGACATAAATTATAGAAAGTTTTATTTTTTACGTCAAACAAAAATATTCAAATTACAGATAGGACACAAAACATTTGCCTAACAGTTGAACATTCTGGCTTCATAAAACATACCCCAAACAAATAATGATAATTTAACTACCCCCTTTCTGACTTCTGCAATACATGTACTTCCCAAAACCTGCTATACATATAGGGTATGTTCACTCATGGAGAACTATGGATTACGCCTCCTCTCCACGCTCGTACAATACGATCGTATTTTACGTGCGGAGAGATACGCGCTGCAAGTAATGAATGTCAATGGGGCCAGCGCGAGCTCCCGAAAGACATGAAGTACTGCAGTGCGTACTGTACGTGCTGCAGTACATTGATTGAACATACCCATACAGTGCAGCAGAATCGCTTAGATGCAGCAGTTAAAGGGGTTTTGCCACGATGTAATGCTGACGTGGGATCCTCCAAAATGGGTATTTAATCACTTTTCTAAATATATGTGATTAAAAAAATTGCAGCCTGAGAGAGCTACAGGCTGCCTTACCTGCCCTTAGTTAATTAAGAGCTTGCATTAGATACGACCAAGCAGAGTGACAGAGCCGAACTGGCCGGGCTTGCGCAGAGCACACTTCTTATCTGATGAGAGGAAGCGTGAAGGAGCTTTCAAGGGGCTGGGGAGAAATATGTTGTCTTTTGTATACAGAATCCACTAGTTGTAGTGTGATTATCTGATTAGATTCCTGCTTTATCTGATGACAGAGAACATGAACGAGCTTTTAAGGGGCTGTGGAGAAAAGGTGTTGTCTTTTATATACAGAATCCACTAGTTGTAGTTTGATTATTTGAGTGAACATTGCACACGATCCCTTATGCATGGCTCTGTGCTCTGACGCGCTCTCTCTCTCAGCTCAGCAATTTACTTTTGCTTCTTAGCAGATAAGGCACTTCTTGGCAAATTTAATTATGCACACATTTTTTTTTTTGCACCAAGTGCCAATGCACAATCCCAATAAAAGAAACCTGAGAAGTGGGAATAAGAGGGTAATGCCATGGATTCCAGAAAATCCAGTTAACAGGGAGTGTAGTTATAATTGTCCCTCTTATCAAGGACCGCACCAGAAGAGATAACGGAGGAAACATTCCAAGGGAGGTGCCACCACATAATTTATATTATATATAATTATTTATATTATATATATATAAATATACTATATATATTAATATTATATATATATAAATAAATAAAAAATAAATAAAATAAAAAGTGTCTACTTCTACAATGTGGTGCGACGCTCCAAGAATGCCCCAAAACTTTGGTGCGCTAAAAACTGAGTCACATATCGCGCCAAAGTTTGGAGTAGACCTGTTCATACATCTATAGAACTGGTCTACTACAGCTTTTTGAGGCCAGAATTCTGGCGCAGCCCCGTTCATACATGTCGCCCCAAGTGGCTGCTTTGCAGATAGCATCCACTGTAGCTCTTGCCCTCTAATTCCAAAAAGTTGCTATGCTCCTTGTGGGGGAGAAAAAAAAAAAAAAAAAGAGACACCTGGATTCTGGGCGCCTTTTAATATACATATATATTGCATAGCTAATTAACATATGGAAGCCAAAGAAATCATACACAGGAATACTATGTATGATTTTTAAATGTACTTTCTATGCTCTTTAGGACAAGTGCATCAATCTGCCTTTTTTTTTAGCTTTTCATATCAAACTATGACAAAATAGTGACATTTAATTTAAATTGGTAACTTGCTTGATTTTTGTACCTTGAAGTCTGGAAAAGGAATTCTCCATCACTCGTGGTAAGAGTCAATAAGTATTCACGAGTCTCCTGCAAGACTTGGAGTTTTTGCTCTAGATTATTCTGATTTATGGGGCCTTTGTCACCTTGAAGTCGCATACTGCTGCTATTGCAGATATCAAATAGTCTTCCAATAATCTACAAATAAAAACACAAAACAGCTCCTTAGGAAGCATACATAGCAGTGATTAAATACTAGTTAAGAGTAGGCATGTATTTTACCAGTTGTAGAACTGCATCTGCTTATAGCATAGTCTGCTTTATATTTTTGCTTATTTATTGAATAATCATAATGTTTTTAATGTAGATTTACTTAAAATTCTACTAAGGGCAAGTTCACACGGCATCGTAAAGGCGTATAACTGCGCGTACTATGCACACCGCTATACGCGGTATATAGAAGTGCGCACTGGCCAGCATGTACTTCTAAAATGCTCTGTGCCGCCTCCCATAGACTTTCACTTTACCTGCTCTTTTCCCCGACGCGTATTGCGTGCCGGGAGAAAGAAGTGACGTTGTGCACCGGGTAATCATAGCTCTCAATGAGAGTCCGTATTTTAGGCGTATTATCTCCTACAGAATCTCTGCATTCTTCCCATAAAGTTCAATTCTGTATCTATTGGAAATCAAGGACTGTTTTTGTGCTCACCCTGTAAAATGGTAGAGCCCACTGGGCAATCCTAAATAACCTTGTTCAGTTAGCAATTAGATGCATTAAACATGGCATGTTACTTGCCATGCATAAATAACAGTCATGAATTTGGAGAGCTTGGACTGCAAAACGAGCATCGTTTTTTTTGGAAACTCTACTCAAAAGTGTATTCAGGGCATTCCCAGCAGATCTGGCAGAATTTTTATGAATCTGAAGACCCTTTTCAAAGACCTCACTCTAGAAGAAGACCATAAAAGACACTTGGTAAACTTCGTATTTAGCTGTAGATATTACAATTCACTGAACAGAATTGATATAAAATAGAATATTCACCAACATACCTGAATAAAGTTGATAACGGCCTGAAAATCATTAACATTTCCATAATTGAATTCCTGAATAAACTGCAGGGCATTTGCAACAGTATGACTTAGCTTATTACACAACAGAGTCATCTTCACAAGCTTCACATCCCCCACTGGAGGAAACGCTCTGGGCAGGTTCATCAAATCAGTGATATACTGCCATGTAATCACTCCTTCTGGACTCCGAATGGAACCAAGTTCTTCTATCATGCTGGTGATTATTTGCAGTTCACTGTCCACATCAAACACAACATAGTGTCTGTATTCTCTGTTGGGCAAGGAGAAGTGTGTCTGAAGTTCCCAAGGATCTGCAAATGCACAGCCAAGCAGAGTGCACATTTCTTCATTACGTGGATGTCTATCCATTGCCACAACAACTACCTCAAAACTGTTCTCACACAACTCGTGCAAAACATGGACAAGAAGTTGCTTTTGTGCTTGTGGGGTCAATGATTTAACGTAAAAATAAGCAATAGGGACATTCCAGAGACCGACTGTTCCAACAAGCATGAACATCAGGACTTCATTAGCCACATCTTGGCTTCCACTTCCAGCTCCCCCTTTGCCTAAGTTCACAAAACCCACAAATTCTTCACTGTGCGAGTCAAAAGCAACATTTTGCTGAATCGAAAATGTATCCAAAGCAAGAGACACCTGTGTATACAACTGTGGGTGAGTTTGCTTCTTATGCATCAGTGCCTTGAGGACTAAAGAATTTATTCCAGGCCCTCCCCGATCGGACTTCAACCACCTAAAATTATATACAATGTGTTAATGGTCAACCAGGCCAGCAGTGGTATAAGGTTACATAACAAAAATGATCATCATGTTGAAGGAAACTGCATAATGCTGTACCCAATCCAACAAGCTTGTGAAATTATCAGACAGATTCATCTGAAAAGTTACAACAGCAGTTGGGTACAAGCGACGTGTATATCACATTAAGAATCAGTCACACTCCTTTTAAATGAACAAAGTGATGCAGCATGTTACAAGTACATTTTATAAGTCAATGCTATCCCTCAAAAAATGGAATTGATGTGTGTAATATAGTAGACCAACAGTTGGCACAAAACCTCAACTTCAGGCAGGAAGATGATGTGTATGAAGGTGAGCGGTATGGATAACTATCAAACCTGGTTTTTCCCTGTTGAACCAGAGGAAGGTAAGAGCACAATGAGGCATGAACCACCCTGCACTAAAAAAAGGAAGACTTTCCCTCCTGATCCCAAGTGATAATCAAACTGGACCAGCATTCAAACAAGAATTCTGTAAATCTACATAAGCATTACAGAGGTCGTCTCACTACAGGGATTGTTTTTTATGATAAAGAGCTTGCAAAAACAAGTCTCTTTTCAATGTGTCCATTAACAGTGTCCTATCTATTCCTAGATATCCCCTCCTGTATGGGCTGCATCAGCTCCTCAGGTTGCTATAGACCTGTTTGTTCTCTCCCGATAGGCTGCCAGCGCTGGTCGCTGTGGCTACAGACCTGTTTGATCTCTTCTGATAGGCTGCCAGCGCTGGTCATTTTAGCTACAGATCTGGTGTCCTCAGCAGCTCATCACTGCAGGTCAGTAGAAGCCAGTAAAGTCAGTAGGCACGCCCCTGAATTCAAAAATGAAGCTGAGAAAACAGGACTGCAGTAGGATGAATTGATGCAGTGAGACAACCACTTTAAAGGGATTGTCTCATTACAAAGATTAGCTTTCAGCATGTAAGGAACATAAAATACTTTTTCCAGTTACGTGTCTCTTGATTTGTCCCTGAACAGGAGATAAAAGAGATTTTATCAGTTACCGTCTTGCTTACCCCTTCTCTCTCTGCTCTCTGTCTTATCTGATAGCAGGGAGTGACATCACCGTCACCACAAGTCGGCACACAGGACTGCTAGCTTGAGAACAGAGTGCGTTCTCTCCAACAAAGGAGATTAATTACTTTTGAGTATTTACTTTGAGCTCTGCAGTCCTCTGCACTATAGATAACATCTCCTGCATTCAATATCAGTGCAATTACAAGAGCTGGGAATACAGAGCTGATATGCTAATCACAGCTATAAAACACCCATAGCTTAACCAGGAAGAGACAGGAAGCATGATTAAGGGCATGTCCCCACCGCACGGGTTTTTGGACGGTTTTTCAGACGGGTTGTGGTTTTGCAGACCATCTGAAAAGAGTACATTGGGGCGCTATGGAAAACCCGTGCAGCAGTCCCCACCGTTTTCCTGTTTTCCACCCTGCGGCTTTTCCGCTCGCGGGCCGCTCAAAAAACATTGTACTTGCACATTCTTCCGTACGGTTTTCGGACGGAATACGTGCAAGTGAATGTGAAGGGGGAGGGCTTTTCTCCGCTCATCGCGAAGAAAAGCCACCCCCCACGGCCGTGGGGATGGCCGCAAAACAGGACAAATTTGTCCCTTGTCGTGGGGACGCACCCTAAAGCTGCTGGTAGCTCTGTAAAACAGCATGGAGAGACAACCCCTTGATTATTATTTTGAAGCCTTCTTTGTGACCAACTTCTAAGACGTCTATGCCAGTTACCACAGTTCTTTTGATAAAGAAGGCTCGCCACTCTTGAAGTAAAACCTCTTCTCAAGACAGAAGGATTTTCCCTTTGTCATTTTAGATAGTCTTTAAATGAAACAGTTTTACCGTATTTCTCATATAGGTAAATTACATTAGTCATGTACCCCCTTAGACATCTGTTCTCAAAACCAAATACATTTAATTCTACTAAACTCTCATCATAAGCTCATAATCCTCAATGCCACTTAGCCTGTTTCACCAAAACTAAGACCTACCTCGAAAATAAACCCTAGCATGATTTTTCAGGATTTTTGGAGCATGTTTAAAATATAATCCCAACTCACAGTTCATCAAAGAAAGTGTCCAGGCAGCTATACAAGTAAAACAAACAAATAGAGTACAGCAGGACTGATACAGTAGACCCTTCATCAAGGAAACCCCCCAAAAGACCACATAACAGTAGGGGTTGGGTAGTGCCAGGCTCTCAGTGGAAAGCAAATGGAATCACAAGGGACGTGACAATGACACGCCTATGAAAGGAGTGACGCAGATCTGTGTGTGAGAGCTCATCCACCATCGGCACTTGCCAAATCAAATTGTTTTGGTTCTAATGGGGTCTGGTAAGTGTGATTCTTTTGGGGAGGGCCCATTTTTCTTGGTGAATAGACATCCACTATTTACTGCACTACAGCACCGTATGTATGTGGTAAACAGAGGAGCAAGAAAATAAGACATCCCATAAATAAAAAAATATACAACCCCGTTTCATGTTCGGAGAAACACAGGATTTGTTTAGTAGTTCATCTTTGTACTTTCTCTAACTCCAGTACATCTTTTCTATGAACCAGTGCCCAGAAGTAATGCTTTCCAGATAACCATACCAATGCTTTGTAGAGTGTTGACTATGTCCCTGCCCCTTGAGTCCATACCTCTTTTAAAGGGGTTGTCTCAATACAAGGATTGCTTTTTATTTTAAAACGTCTTGAAAACAAGTCACTTTGTAATATGGGCCATTAACACTACCTTCCCTATTCTGAGATATCCCCTTTGTAGGGGCGCTCAGTTCAGGTTGCAAATAGCTACAGACCCGTTTGATCTCCCTGATAGGCTGCCAAGACTGGTCACTCTATTTACAGACCTGGTTCTACTGCACCCTAGTAGAAGCCTAAACACCCCCAGAATTCAAAATGAAACCCAAAGAAAAAAGGGGACTGAAAAGATAAAATTTTGGAGCAACTCGTTATACACAACATTAGGGGAGGGGATTCAGTTATGTAATTAGGGTCAAATAGTACCCCAAACCTCCCCAATAACTTTCCTAGTTTTATCCCCTATATAGAAACGTAACTTTATCCCTTTCAGCTATCATACTTATGTTCATCTGGGATCAGAAATTCATTATAGCTGCTTCTAGACTTAAAGTGAACCTGTCAGTTGGCTTATACTGCTTTGAGAGCAGGATGTGATAGAGAGAAGCTGAGCTCTGTGATATACAGGCTTATATCATTTGGAGCAGGATTTCTGAGTAAAAGCACCCCTGCTCTACCATATATTGCTTTAAGATCGGACAGCATAAACCACCTGACAGATTCCCTTTAAGCCCTTTCTAAAGACAATGCTTCCGCCTTAGAATCTCAATATAGTCCTGCTTTTTGGGTTATACATCAGGGGGCACAGTAAGAACGGGGCGGGCCCCATTTTTTTGGCGTCAAAAAATGAAAGTAGCCCTGTTCTGTAGATGTATGAATTGTCACACTCCAAACTTTGGCAATAAGTGGAGTGACCCTTTTTAATGCGCCAAAGTTAGGGGTGCACCACACCCTAAAAATTTACACATTTAGATTTTTTAACCCCCAAAAACTTTGGGGGGCAGAACTTAGAACAGCCAACCAGGAAAAAGGTTTTTGCCTAGCCAACTTGTCTATTGGCATAGACTGCCCTGTATTATGAATGCAGAAAAAGGTTCATACTTCGGGCCATTCTACCCCCTTTAAAAGCATTTAGAATTGTCCTCTTTGTGCCAACATTCATGCATGTCACCCCATGTGTCTATTTACCATCCTGGACACAGCTAACTTTGGAGACAACATTTTCTTTCCATCCCTGCTTTCTGGGAGCTGTAACTTTTTTACTTTTCTGTTGATGTAGCTACATGAGGGTTTGTTTTTAGCGGGGAAAGTTGTATTTTTTTTATAATGGTACTATTTAAAGGGGTGTTTTCATCATGCTGTTTCTAATAGCCTACTATTCACAGCCAGATTGAAGACTTCTTCCTGTTTTAAGCTGTGATGGTTAAAACATAGTGATGGCCATCAGTTGGCTATTCCATCTGGCTTTCAGGACCATGTCAAAAAAAAGGGTGTAAATAGTAGGCAGGAGGTTTCAGAGTGGGAAAAGGGTTTTTAATTGTCATTAACTAGGTTTAAAAAAGTTCCCGTTTTTGGATACATCCAGCAGGAAGTGAGTCACCATGATTGAACAAGGCTGCTGGAGCAGAGAGATGGTTGGAAACTTGTGTACACAAAGAGGAGATAAGATCTCCTTTATCCCCTCTAGCACTTAAAGCCAAACAAAAAAGCGTTATTTGTAATAACTTCCTTGCTTACGTTTAAAGCCAACTTGTGGGTTGAAAACCCCTTTTTGTTTTACCCCCAACATTTTTGGGGGCAAAATTTTATTTTTGGGAGCATAAATGACATTAAAGGGGTTTTGCCAGGACACAAGTTACTTCTTCCCCATCACACGAGTGAATTAAAAAAAAACATGCCCATCATGAACACTGAAAGGGTTTTAGAGGGAGGGGGGGCGGAGTGAGGGAAAAAAGAGAGCGTCTCAAAAATTAGCTCAAATATAAACAATGTTAATTTCTATACACAGACACAGGTCAACACTGCCTTTCTCCCCTTTTCCCTTTTAAAGCCCCTTTAATTTTTTTTTTTAAAACTCATTCATTTTTGAAGTGTTTTTCGCAAACCGGCCAGATCACTCCTGTCACTCTCCGGGCGTTCTAAAGAAAATTTCAGGGAATAAGGGGGACTGAAATTGCAGCTCTCAAGCTTCATTTTTTTTAATCACTAAATTTTTTGAAAAGTTAAAAAATACCCATTTTTGGGGATCCCCGTCAAATACATCGTGGCAAAACCCCTTTACCTTTATTCTGTGGGTCAATATGATTCTGGTGATACCAAATTGATATAATTTGCTATGTTACATTTAAAAAAAAAACAAAAAAAACACTTTTCACATTGCTATTTTCATAAACTTATTGTAACTTGAAGAACACCTATCACCACAACACAAATTTATAGTAGATGAAATGATAAGACTATAATACATGTCATCAGCAAATTAGATGATTTCTTGGAGTATTACAGTGGGGCAGGTTTTTCTTTCAATTTGTCAGGCAGAGAACACAATCTGTTAAGATACCTTCTGTGGGAGATACCAACTGTGCAGGAGGACTAAGGAAAACGCTTGACAGGGTTAATATGAGTCCTCACGTGCATACTTGCAGCAGGCACAGCCACGAGGGCATACTAGTGCATTTAAAAAAGAAAAAATAGAATACATTGAAAATTAAAGGGGTTCTCCCGGACTACTTTTTTTTTGTTTGTCCTCACAAAATATTATATTAAACCTTTTTAATTCTACTGCAATGATCTGTACAATATATGGGTTTTCCTAGTTGACAAATTATTGATATCAATTTCTTTTCGTGATTTTTAAAATTTTTTTAGATGCCTAGTAGTTGACAGATAGGCCCGTTGCTTCCAGCCTCCCCATAGCACAAAGAATCCAATTTCACCTGAGTGAAAAAACACTTAGCCAAAAACTTTCCCAGGTACAGAAGATACAGATTTACAGGTTGTTCACTGCACAATGGAATCTATCAAATCAAAACAAAACGTTTTCACAAGGCGTCCCCCAAAACGTCCCTCATCTACTGTTGAGCCAACTTGACCCGACTTTAGTTCGATCTTACAGGGCTAGAGTACAATAACTACATATGATGGAAGTGTCTAAATTCCCATTGCTATAATTTAGTGGCCCTACCTACTCTAACTTTATATTGGTTTGCACTGGGTTTTCTTTTTTGCTTTCTTCTAAAGCATTTTTAATTGCCCTTTTTAATGTTGCCCTTTTAAACTGTAGAGTCTGGAATAGCGGGACGAAAAGCATCTTTGTTGTATGTACAGCACATGTATTATTGATATATTGTGCCTCTATTTAGTACACATTTAAACCCGTTTGTCAATAGGGCAATGACCATATATTGGGGCTTCTTTATAACATTTATTCTAAATTTTTATCTTTTTTTATTTAATCCCTGTATCATTAGGGACTGTGATGACACAGCACAACAGGTATATTATTGTGAGGAACACCCTTATAGGGGCAGGTTCCTCACCGAGGATCAGTTAGTAATTCGGGACAGAAAGATAAAGTATTCTTCCGGGCCCTTCCCCCGGTCCAAATTTCCCATTTTTAAGTTCTCTCAGTCTTGTTTCAACCCATCATAGAGTTACATTTTAAGTGATATGGATTAAAAGTTATATTTTAGAATTTAAATACGGTTCGACAGGTTGGATGTATTAGGTAATCCATTTGTAGTTTAATGTAGTGCCCAATTTTTGATTTGCACTTACTGTTGAAGCCTTCTTGGTCCTGGCAGTGGCAGCTTCGTTTCCTTTCTCAGGTACTTGTAAGACAGCGGGTCATTCAGAGGTAAAGTCAGGGAAAACATGCGCTGTTGGGCAGAGTACTCCGATTCAGGCTTTTTGAAAAGTTCCAATGGAATGTCTTTTGAAGCAAAATCAGAATTTACACATGTATATGATTTTCAGATAACCAAGTCATAACATTTTCTTAATTTTGCTATTTGTTCAATAATATAAACAAGCAAGTGAAATGAGAAATCGAAGCTTTAACAGGCTTTGCATTTTTTACAGTGCCTTCGTAAAATAGGAAAAAAAAAAACAAAAACAAATAAAAAATGCATCTATGCGTATATATAGTTTATTAATGTGTTTTAAACATGTTTTGACAATGTGTATGACAGTAAGTGATCCCTTACTGCTGATTACAGTATAGCAGAGCCAGCTGGCCTGCTGACTAGTGCACTATAGTATAGCCAACCACAGCCCTCCCTGAACAAATGTCACACTACTCTCTGTAGAGTGATGTTCTGTTCAACAAGGGTGCTACAATATAGCAGTGCTGGCCTCCTGACTAGCTTCCGTACAGTAGCCACCCTCCCCGAACTGGACGTCACACTGCACAGAGTAGTGTGACGTTTGGCTATACTACACCAGTGCCGTCCTCCTTACTAGTGTGCATGTACTAGTCAGCAGGCTGGCCGGTTCTGCAACAGTGTAAGCAGCAGTAAGGGATAAGGTTCCAATCGGAACATAATCACTTACTGCCATACACAGTACAGTAGATACATATATTCAAAACACACAACAAACGTCACACACATACTAAGCCAAATATATATACATATATCTCCAGTTGAAACCAGAAGTTTACATACACTATATAACAAGACACATATGCATTTTTTTCTCACTATCATGAAATTAGAATAAACCTTACCTGTTTTAGGTTACCAAAATTATTATTTTTTTTTTGCCAAATGCCAGACAGAGAGAATTTTTTTAAGACATTTTTATTAAATTCTGCAAAGTCAAAAGTTTACATACGTTTCATTAGTATCTGGTGGCATTGCCCCTAACCTGTATGACTTGGGTCAAGCGTTTTGTATATCCATCCCACAAAGGGGGACCCCCCTTCTCTCCACAATAGTTGGTAAGGATTTTTGTGGCATTCCCCTGACAGACTGGTGTAACGTGAGCCAAGTTTGTAGTGACATGCTCGCACCTGCCTTTTCAGCTTTGCCTATAAACTTTGTCAATAGGATTGAGAGCAGGGCTTTGTGATTGCCACTCCAAAACAATTTCTTTGTTATTCCCTTAAGCACTTTGTAACCAGTTATGCATGTATGCTTAGGGGTCATTAGTCCTTTTGGAAGACCATTTCCACCCAAGCCTTTAACTTCTGTGGCTGATGTCTTGACATGTTTGCATCAGTATTGTTACAATAATCTTCTTCCTGCATGATGTCCATCTATTTTGTGAAGTGCATCAGTCCCTCCTGCGACAAAACAACCCCACAACATGAAGCCAACACCCCCGTGTTTCACAGGTTGGGATGGGTGTTCTAGGCTTTCTTAAGGCTTCTCCCCTTTTTTCCTCCAAATTGAACGTTGTACATCATGGCTAAACAGTTTCAACTTTGTTTTGTGAGAACCACAAGATATGTCCCCCAAAAAGTATTGTATGTTCCGGAGTGTCATTTGCAAACATAATCTGCTTTTATATGTTTCTTTTGGAGTACTGGCTTCTTCCTGGCAGAGTAACCTTTCACTGTGGATAATGACACAATCTTACCAGCTCCCGCCAGCATCTTCACAAGGGCTTTTGCTTTTGTGTGGATATACATGTCGGACCAAAGCATATCTGTAGACACAGAACTCCGACTTCCTATGTATCTCTATTAAACTCAGATTGTATGCCCAATAATCGCAGAAAGCTTCTCAAAGACATGACATCGTCATATGGGCTGTCCCCAAATAGTTTTAAAGACATGATAATCCCTAGTGTTATGTAAACTTTTACTTTGCAGAAGTAATAAAAATTCTCTCACTCTCATTAATCTGCCATTTGGTCAAATATAAATAAGTGGTAATCCCAATTGACCTAAAACAGGTAAGTTAAATCTGAGATTTCATGTCAGAAGAGTGAAAAACATGGCGTGTGGTTCTTTTTAGATAGTGAATGGCTAAACTTTTGGTTTCAACTCTGATTTCTTTATATATAATATTACATTTATTAAAAAAAACAGGTAAAATCTAGGCAACCCCATATAGCTCACTTCCGTTCAAGCGATGCTGCTGGTCCTGATGCGAAAGCTGCTGATTTTAGCAGTCACATGACACTGCAGCAAATTACATGCCTCAGTGGTCACATGTCGTATATCCAGGACGAGATTGCTGCAGCCTGTAAATAGCTGCAAGGTCACGTGAACAAGGAAGGTGTCATCAGCTGGGAGCGGCAGTGGTGCTGAAGAGGAGCGGAGCGGGTTTAAAGGGTCAGGTTTTTTTCTATTTTAGAAAAACCCTTTTGAACTTTGGTTATTCTCACATAAAAGTTTTTACTAATCCACTACTATACATGTCTATGTTCAGGGTGACAATGAACTTACAGTAATAATAACAATCATAAATTCAGTTTATGAAGACTGTTGCAAAATTACATAATTACTGGCTACAATAAATACGTTCGGCTGATCATTTCATTTTCAAATCTACACTAGTTTTTTAAAAGTAACTGTCCTAATTTCAATATTAGGTTATGTTGATTAGTAACATTAAAGAGATATATTGTGTTTTTTTTTTTTTTATAAATATATTATATCAAGTACCTTGGGATTAATTTCCAAGCAGATCTTCAAGAAACGTTTGATCTGAAATTCGCCCCCTTGCTTAATACCATTACCTCAGACATGTCCAGATGGTTCAGGAGGAAGATTTCGCCAGGCTAGGACGGATCAAAATTTTGAAAATGAACGTTCTGCCATCGCCTTCTCTACCTGTTTCCAACACAATCCCCAATTGCATTATCTAGCTCGGTTCTTTAAGGCCCAGGACAGGTGCCGCTGTAGGGCTCTCGTCTTGGCCTCGCATGGAAACATAGGAAAGAGCGGAAATATCCTTTATTCGGTCCCAAATTTATAGGGGTAGACCTTGGTCTACCTGATATGAAGGCGTATTGACCAGCTGCTAACTGCGACTAGATTCTGGACTGGTTTCATCAAACAAAGAGCTCTAAGTCTGGATTCAATTGAGGAGTCCTTCTATGTCAGGCTCGCCGCTTTCGCCTTGTCCTGGCTGAATTGTGGTCTCTGATTTTGCCAAAATCAAAACTAGGAACCTTACCTTTAATTTCTCAAACTATACCTCCTGGTCTGGCGAACTCATAGCCCCATGCCTAGACTGTTCCAACTCAGTTGGACGCTTCCTGACCCCCATCTGGTAATATCCAATGCAATCTCCCCATTAGGATCGTTCTCCTGAAGGGTATTTAAACAACCCCTCAAGTTTTCCGCAGTATTCTGACAAACTTCCCTTGAAACCGTGGACGGAAGTAGCGGCCAATCTTAGGAGGTTCCGCGGGTGGTTGGCTACAACTAACATGCGGATCAGACACTTCTACGTCTTGATAAGACTAGTATAATGCCTCTCCACTAGAGACCAAGCCCCATTTGATCATTATGTTTACTGCTAACATCTAGAGCCCACTCCACTTGATATCACAGAAATTTATAACTTGATCACCCAGTCCTTGATAACGAAGTGCCCCCCTATCAGGGAGTGGCCGTGGATCAAAACCCCCATCCTGAAAGCAAGTGGGCAAGGCTTCCTTGCTTATAACGTGTCTCGCTTTGCAAGACTAAATTTTAAAATTTATGTGGTAAGGTGCCCACTTACGCATAAACATACCCTCTGGTCGATCAAAAGCTGAGGTGGGGCAGGGCAAGAGGGTCCATGCTACATGTTTGGGGCATTGCCCACTATTAGCGTTCGGGGCCCAAAGGGGTTTGCCGTTATTATTTTTCCAGGCTTACAACTGCAAAACGACCCGAAACGATTCCCCTTGCAAACCTTGAATTGAAAGGCAGCCTAGTATTTTTCAGTTGATCGCAGTCAGGGTTCTTATACCCCTCTCTGGAGACCCTTACACTCCCTCCTCCAGTTTGGTTTAAAAAATCTTCTTCTTTCAAACAAATAAAGGGCTGAAACAATGCAGGCCAGATGGGGAAGTGATGGGCTGGAGGTGTGGGGGACTGGGACGCCCATAACTCCCAAATTTAGCATTTCCCTAATGATAAACATGGGTTCTGCCCCCCTTTATTTTTTGGGGGACACTTCTCTCGGGGCCTAGTATCCATTGTTCCAAGCTACCATTTTTCAAGTAGTATAGTGGGCACTTCGGGTTTGTGGGTGGTCCAATGGCGACAGGGCCCCACGGTTTGATATGGATGGGTTATATGCTTTTTGTTTCTTTGTTTAGGTTTTTAAAAGAAAAATCATCTTTTTTCCTTACTTCCCTTTCATCACAGAAATCAAAGACTATGTCTTATTTGCCTCTTGTGTTGCTTATTTGGATTTAATGTGATTGATTTTCTTCATTTACATCCACGACTCTATTCGTTTTTGTATACTGTAGTAATTTGTTTATCATACCCTTTTTTTTCACAATAAACCCTTTTTGAAAGAAAAAAAAAAAAAAAATAATTCAAAGTTAGCTGTCCCTTTCATAAGGCTAAATTCAAGAAGCTGAGAGCTCAGCAAGTTCCTCTTGATAAGTTCACGATAAACACTAAGGCAAGTCTGACGCAAACGCTTCTCTCGGTCTTTCGCATTTCTAAGTTCCTTCTCTTTTTGTGCTCTTGAGTCTTCTGATGCTTGGAGCTTCTTCTTTAAGGTGTCAATATCTGGAATGAAATATGGGTGATCCTAGAAAACAGTATATGTGTTTATAGATAAAAAAAAAGAGGGAATGAAGTGCTAACATACACAATTCTTTACAGTAAAACCAATGATGAAATCAACAATTACCATACTCATTCTCTTATCGCCTATCACCTGGGCTGTTCAGTGTGTGTAAGAACACCTTCTCATATACTTTTTATATGGGAATAGAGTAGTTGCATATTTTTTTTTTAAAGTGACCATTTCCATGGCATCAGTAAATGCTCTCTGGGCTTAAAGGGACCGTCATAGTTAATTAAGCTCATTATGCCATACATAGCGTTTAATTACTTTATTGTATTTATATGCGTTTTACATTTAGTATTTTCACATTATTTACAGTATTATTACCATGGCCTTAGGTGATAGCATTTCATTTGAACAACACCCCCTTTTTATATAGAGATGGCAGCTGCACATAAAAGAATTTTGCTATAGCCCTGGAAGGCCCGGTCTGCTTTAATTCCTAACAGGAACGTCACATTATAAAATACCCCCACCCCCCCCCAAAACCGTTTAACTTAACAGCCCAAATCAATCCTCTATGCAAACCACAAATTTGGCATAGGATGCAGGGGAGTAGAGTCTAAGGAGCCCCTGGTTTTCACCTCAACCATCGCAAGGGGACTTGGACTCCACTGCAATAGAATTCCCCGGGTTTCTAACCCCCAACTAGTCACTTTTTGGGGACAGTACTGTGGGGAAAAATTTAAAAAAGATTAAGCAAATACGTAGACGGGTTTTTGAGCGGCAAAAAGGGGAGGCGGGTTTAATCAAAAAGGGGGTCACAGACAGAGATCATGGCGAAAAGACGTCATTAAGGGTGAAATGCAACTGAAGGGTCAGAACCAAAAGAATCGTACAAGAAAACTAGTCTGGAAACTATTAAAATGCAGAGCTAATATAAGTACCAAGGGGAGACAGGTGATTAGGCAGGAAAGGGTGAACAGCACACATTAGCCCTTTAAAATGCAGAGCGTGCGCGTCCTTTAGTAGAGCGCCGGTGAGCTAGTGCATCCGCAGTCCAACAGATGGGGGAAGATAGTGGCACACTACTTTGTTTTGTTTAGTTTGGGAGGCCGGTGGGCGGCTATAATATAGAAACATAAAGTAGTATGAAAACACAAAAGTGTAAAATACCTGTAAATTTAAATAGGTCATTAGACACTAATTAGGTCAGCTTAGTTAACGAAAACATGTGGGTTTTTTAAATTGCTGATATTGTTTCTCCCCGCATGCTTCATTACCAGGTACATACACAGCATGTCAAACAGATGGACACAACTTAAGCCGCTTTGATTATTTAGACTACTAGACATGATATAATAACGAAAAAGTTAAATTAAAGGGGCTAAGAACAAATTTCAGGAAATATTGTAAAATAAAACATGTCAGGGTACTTACCTATTTAAGACCTGCAGCGCTAAGGCCCCAATGGTTCCCATGTGGTAATGTGCTGTACATACTTGTGACCTCTGCAGTTAATCACTAGTATCAGCATGTGATGCCAGCTTGCACAACACTTGACCACTAAGGCCCGTGGTCACATCACTAGTGGAACCACTGTTAGAGGGTCTAGCAGGTGAGTAACCTTTGTTTTTTGCATTTTTCAACATATCCTGAAGTTTTTTTTCAAGTTTCCAATTCTCTGACTACCTGTTACTCTCCATAGAGTACCAAGGTGTGCTGATTCATAGGAAAGAGGGAGTGAAATAGAAGAAACATTGTTTTTCTTGTTCGACATCTCTAATCAGAGGTTCATCTCCTCTTTCTTTTGCCAGGGTTCTAAAGAAATTATATTTTGCACCATTTAACATACCTGCAACTGTACTTGGCAGTGCACACTAGCATGTGCATTAGAAGGCATATTAACCACCTCTGGATCTTCCTTTTTTGCTCCAGTTGCCACAGTAAGGTTATTGCCAGGTGATGTAGAGCTCTCTAAAACTTTATTTTCAGACATTTCAGTTTTCTAATGAAACAATGAAAATAGGAAAGTCATTCTGATGGACTCATTATTCAACATTTGAATATTTTTTTCCCTGTAAAGCATTTGGAACCATTGCATCCGATGCATTATGGAACTGCATTATTGTAGCAATTTTCTATTTTACTTCTGCTGCTCTTCTCATAGGCAGATACAATAAAGGTTTTACTTCTTAGATGTGAGGCTTTTTGGATCTTTTATCTGAAAACTAGGTTTCCTTTGAAACTAAACTTCAGATCTGATTTATTATATATTTTTTTAATCATGCCTCATTTAGAGTTGCATTTACTTTTGTTTTGGTTATAAAAATAAATGTTTGTGTTTGTGAACCTTAGATCATCATTCCCTAAGTTGGGCATTTTATATACAGTGGGGAAATAATTATTTGATACACTGGAAACTTTGCAAGTTTTCTCACCTACAAAGAATGGAGAGAGGTCTGTAATTTTTATCGTAGTGAGACAGAATCCCCCCCAAAAAAGATCCCGCAAAAACTCACATTGTATGAAATAAGGATTTGATCACCTACCACCAGCAAGAGTTCTGTCTCTCATATACCTGCTAGTTTTTCTTTAAGGCTATGTTCACACGGCTTATTTTCAGGGCGTAATTACTCCCCGCAATTATGCCGTGTGGAAGGGGGCGGGGTGGGGGGCCGGCACTTCGCCAGCCCATAGACATTCATTACCAGTGGCGCGTATACGCCGCTGGTAATTCACATGTCACTCATCTCCCCCCCGCGGCGGATTCGCCGAGCAGGGAGAAGAGACGTAATCCATAGTTCTCTATGAGAACTGTGGATTACGGTAATGACTGGGACGTATTCCAGCCGTAATTTGCGCACTCCGGAGCGTAATTACGGACTGAAATATGTCCAATTTTAAGCCGTGTGAACATAGCCTAAGGGTGCTTTCACACAGCTCAGTTTTGGTGCAGTTTTAAGGGTGCTTTCACACAGCGCAGTTTTGGTGCAGTTTTAACTGCGCTCCAATTAAACTGCCTTTATTACCGGTAAACTTCTTTCAGTTGTCTAAATTGCTCAGAAAGGTGTTTCAAGTAAGTAATCAATTACGATGTCTGAAGTCTTTGGGATCACAAACACACTAATTCACTCACTTTCCAAACCGTTTAGATAAGTGAAAGAAGTTTGCTGGTAGTAAGGGCAGATTAATTGGAGCGCAGTTAAAACTGCACCAAAACTGCGCTGTGTGAAAGCACCCTAAGAAGCCCTCCTACTCTGCACTCATTACCTGTATAAATCATACCTGTTTGAACTTACCTGTATAAAAGACTCCTGTCCACACACTCAATCACAACCTCTCCACCATGACCAAGACCAAAGAGCCAGGACAATAGAAAAGCAGCTTGGTGAGAAGACAACAACTGTTGGAGCAATTATTAGAAAATGGAAGAAACACAATATGAATGTCAATCTTGCTCAGTCTGGGGCTCCATGCAAGATCTCACCTCATGGGATGAGGAGGATTCTGAAAAAGTTCAGGAAACAGCCCAGAACTACACAGGATGACCTGGTCAATGACCCAAATAGAGCTGGGACCACAGGCTCAAAGTTTACCGTTAGTAACACACTACGCCATCATGGATTAAAATCCTGCAGGGCACGCAAGGTCATGCCAGCAAATGACCAGACCTGTTTGAAGTTCGCCAATGACCATCTGGATGATCCAAAGGAGGCATTGGAGAAAGTCATGTGGTTAGAGGAGACCAAAATAGAACTTTTGGTATCAACTCCACTCACTGTGTTTGGAAGAAGAAAAAGGAGAACAACCCCAAGAACACCAACCCAACCGTGAAACATGGGGGTGGAAACATACCTAGGGGGTGCTTTTCTGCAAACTGCACTGAACTGAAAGGAGGATGGGGCCCATGTATTGTGAAGTTTTGTCCAACAACCTCCTTCCCTCAGAAGAATTGAAAATGGGTCGTGCCTGGGTCTTCCAACAGGACAACGACCCGAAACACACAGCCAGGGCAACTAAGGAGTGGCTCTGTAAGAAGCATTTCAAGGTACTGAAGTGGCCTAGCCAGTGTCCAGACCTAAACCCAATCGAAAATCTTTGGAGTGAGTTGCAACGCAGTGTAGCCCAGAGACAGCCCTGAAACCTGAAAGATCTGTATGGAACAGTGGGCCAAAATCCTTGCTGCAGTGTGTGCAAACTTGGTCAAGAACATCTGACCTCTGTAATTGCAAATACCAAATATTAAGTTCTGTTTTTTTCTATTGTATCAAATACTTTTATTTCATGCAGTAAAATGCAAATAAATTATCTAAAAATTATACACTGGGATTTTCTCAATTTTTTTTTCTTAGATTAGGTCTCTCACAGTTGAAGTGTACCTACAAAAAAAATTACAGACCTCTGCATTATTCGTTGGTGGGAAAACTTGCAAAATTGCCTGAGTATCAAATACTTATTTTCCCACTGTATCCGATTTTATGTGACTATGGTACAAGTTGCTTGTTTGTCTTTTGAATAATAATGCATTTATGATAAAGTTCTTTGTTACTGTTGTTGGTATTTATGAAATTTTTTCATTACTTGGAGTGATATTTGCTCAGCCTTTTTTTTTTTATTTAAAACCCAGTTTGAGGTTAAACACTAGGGATTTGATTTGTCAATCATTGTTGACTTTCGTTCCAGGTCAATGGTCACGACTATGTTTTTATAGTGTGTTTTGCTGAACAGTCGCCACTCTACAAGTAAGAGCTTTGGCTCGAAATGCGTCAGATGGCAGTCGTTATTTTCCGAGTGCTGAATATCACGTATACATTTCACTTATTCTCCCTGTATTCAGTGAATGCTGAGATAATAGAGGCTGTTTGAATTCCCTACTGTAGAAGACTGTACAAAATGTGTTAGCCAAATGTCCCTACAGCTGCAGCCACCTTGTGGATTGAAGGAATATTACCATCACAGCAAGTCAAGTAAAAGTAAGTAAGCAATTTTCAAAATGCATGTCATTAAAAAATGTATACTTTACCTAATAAAGGCTTTTTTTGCACCTGTGTGCTTTCAGTGATGGCCGATAACGTGGCGTTATCAAAGACTGTCTTAGAATAACTTCCTGTGGCTTGGCCAGGCTGGGGAAAGACACATAAGTGAAAATGGGATAGCAGAGATGCGCAATCACAGGCAACATCCCAGTAACATTTTATTATTGGCCACAAATAAAAGCACACATTTGTGGTCGGTAACCAAGAGAGCAAGTTGAAGGTGCAAATAATGCCTGTTTTAGGTAAAGCATCCATATTTTTATTAATATGCATTTTGAAAATTGTTTACTTTACAGTAAATGCCATTACAGCAGCACTTTCTGTGATGGGAATATCCCTCAAAGTGGTTATAAGCAAAAAAGAAAATGGGGCACTTACCTGTGTATTTTCTGGAAAATTGAAAATGCTGGGTATGACATCATCTCTTAATCGCTTTGTCTGCCCTGTTGTGTCTAATCAACTCTGCTTAATGTGATGGCTGCACAGTCGCTGGTATCTGGAAGGCATCCATAACTCACCAGTGCTTGTGGCTCTTTTCATAGCACGACACCATTTATCCAACAAAGCAGGATTTGACCTTGGAAACCTTCAAAAGGTTACAACCAAAATAACAGGCTACATTTTTTCATAAACATTAGTATTTACAAACACCCTAACATTAAAAAATATTACAGTAATTTTTGTATGCAGCTGCAGATATGTATCAACCGTAGTGAAACCAGAAAAGGTGAGTCTAATCTGCAGATATCTGTCTCACCTGCATAATTTCTTTAAGTGTTCATTTTCTCTCTATGGGCAAGCTCCTCCTGGGGTGGAGACGAACAGCTCTCTTAGGCTATGTCTACACGGCAGAGAACAAAATACTTGTCAGATTCTACTCAGAATCTGACCAGTATTTTGCACTTGGTTTTCAGATGTCCCATACAATTGAACAGTAATATAATCTGCCGTTTTCAAGTGAAAAATGGTTGATTATAGAACATGTTCTAGGTTTTTTGACCCGGTTTTCAGATTTTAAATCTGACCTCAGAAAATCTGAACTGTGTAGGAAACAGCTCGGATTTTCTATTGAGGTCTATGGGGATGAGTTACAGTCGGATTTTTGCGGATCCTAAATACCGAATCTGCTTGAAAATCTAACAGTTGATCACTGACCTCGGTTGCTCTGCCTCCCCTTCAACAACGTGAGCCTGTCATAAGTTGAGACAAAGAAACTAGAACATTTGACACAGAAGCAGATATAATGGGGCACCTTTATTAAGGCAATTGCTCTTGAATTCTGGTGAAAATTGCGGCAAAAATAATGATGTACATGCTTCACGCCACGTTTATTATATGTGTTAGACAGTTTCTAGACACTTCTGTGACCCATCTGACAAAAGTGTGGTTTGACGGAAAAGGGGCGTGACACGTGACGCCGTGTGCCTCCAAAAAAGTGCACAAAATTAGTGGCTTAAAGTAAGATAATGTGTAAATTTAGACTAGACGGTCTTGTGTCAGATTTATTTACACTATGTAAGACCGTATAGTCTAAATATTAGACAGTATTGATAAAATCTGCTCCAATGTGTTGTGTTCAAGTAAAAAGGGGCACGGCATGTTGTGTATTGTTTAGAGCACAAGACTGCTACATGATCTGATGGTGTTGAATACTTCTATTCAAAAGAACATTCATTGATTCAAACTTTTAAGTTTCAAGCTTAGGGCGCGTTCTCACGGCACAGGACAAATACCGCCCGGTTTGCCGGCCGGTATTTGTCCTGTTTTGCGGCCGTCCCCACGGCCGCGGGGGGTAGGGGCGGCTTTTCTTCGCAATGAGCGGAGAAAAACCCTCTCCCTTCACATTGGCTTCACATTGTGCTTGCTCAAGGTTTTGCGGCCGGACTGTGGACGGAAAAACCGCCGGACGGAAAACTGTGCTCATTTTCGGCCGGTTTTTCAGGCGGTCTGCAAACCCGCTGAAAAACCGGCCGAAAACCCGTGCAGTGGGGACAGGGTGCAGACTGCCTACTACATAAATGTAATGTAATATGTAACAATAAATTCAATTGTTACATATTCAATATTAATACAGAATAAATTGCAAAACAGAATATAGGTCCCAAGGTAATATATATTTAATCTGCTGCAGTAACTTAAAGGGGTATTCCCATGTCAGACACTTGTCGATAGGATATGCCATAATAGTCTAATAGGTATGGAGCCCAGAGTTGTGACTCGCGCTTCTATCCCGAAAAGAGGCCCCCTTCTTCTCTGTGTTAAGGTTGCACAAAACAGAGTGGTGGCACACATACATGGTTGTCTCCTTTCATCATACCTTTAGACATTTCTAGGATATCCTCTAAATATGCTATAAATGTCTGAGGTTGGAATACCCATTTATTCCTTAAAAAAATGTAGATCCATTGAGAGGCCATTGAAAGGAGGAAAGACCGGATGGTTTCACACATGTATTTTTGTAGGAAATAAAATAAAAAACTATATATATGCGCAAGCATGAAAGACAACATAGAATGCTAATCACCCTTTTTTCTTAGAAACAAGAAAAAATAAAAATACAAGCAAATATTATTAGGTATTAGCAAAGCAGTTCAAGTGTATATTAAAAAAGAAAATGCACGTTCAATGTCAAATTTAGTAATGTATGTTATTTCAGTCATGTTATTATGTTGATATGTAAACATACAAAAATATTTTTCATACTATATGTAATTTGTTGGCATTGAATTTCAATAAAAACAGTTAAAAAAAAAAAAAATACAAGCTAACAAGGCCGCAAAAAAAACTGATTTGGGCTTTTCATGGCCTAAAAGGGTCTTCACATATAACACATCAATAGGAGAGACCCACACATCTCAGGTAGGTCCAGCTTGTGCACTACTCTCCATTCTGTTCTATGGAAGTTCTTGCTCAGCTGCATTTGAAACTCCCATAGAGGAGAATGGAGAGTGCCACAAATGTGTGGCCATCTCTCCGCTTTGAACAGAGCAGTTTTGGAGGACTATTTTCAAGATGGGTAAGAGGCCCACAGATGGGATCTGATATTATCGTTATGCCATAGAGGTCTGAGATGGGAACAGCCTTTTAAACTAAACTTCTGCAGAAGATCTCAGTTACCTGTGAAATGTTATTCCTTTCTCTCTGGCCTCCAAAGTGTACCGTGATTTGCACCCGGAGGCGGCACATGACACTGGCATCTTAGTGGGGTCCTCTGAAATAAATATACATTTGTCATGTGGTAACAGTAAAAACCATGATTACTATACTGTTTATCAACAAGGTTACCATTTGTTCTTGATCATTAGGCCCTGTTCACACGACTGATTTGAACGCGGTTATAGCCGCAGGTTCCGACACGGTTTCCGTGGCCAAAACCACATCCAAATCGCGCCCAGTTTATTAACATGGTTTCCTATGGGAAACCGTGTTAATAATCACACGCCGCGGGTTTGGCCACGGCTTTGGAGCCGCGGCCTTGCCGCGCGCGTTTGAGAGCTCTCCTGTCAATTCTTGACAGGGAGTCCTCAGCGCGGCGGTCGCGCGGTGTTGCTGCAGGTGTCGCAGCAAGCCACGCCCCACCCGCGCCACGACCAGCGCCCGCGCCACAAACCCGCGTCGGGAGACGTGAGTTTGCGGCGAGGTTAGGATGAGATTTTGGCCGCGGCCAAAGCCACCGTGTGAACGAGGCCTTAGAAGCCAACTGGTAAACACTTGATACATCAAGGTGTAAAATTGATATACAGTATCTCAGAAAAGTGGGTACAGCCCTCACATTTTTGTAAATATTGTATTGTATCTTTTCATAGGAGAACACTGAAGATATGACACTTTGATACAATGTAAAGTAGTCAGTGTACAGCTTGTATAACGTGAAAATTTGGTGTGCCCTCAAAATAACTCAACACACAGCCATCAATATCTAAACCCCTGGCAACAAAAAAGTGAGCATACCCCTAAGTGAAAATAGACAAATTGTGCCGAATTTGCTATTTTCCCTCAACGGAGTCATGTGATTCATTAGTGTTACAAGGACTCAGGTGTGAATGGGGAGCAGGTGGGTTAAATTTGGTGTTATTGCGCCTTAATCTATCATACTGGTCACTGGAAGTTCAACATGGCACCTAATGGCAAAGAACTCTCTGAGGATCTGAAAAAAGAATTGTTGCTCTACAGAAAGATGGCCTAGGATATAAGAAGATTGCCAATACCTTGAAACTGAGCTGCAGCACAGTGGCCAAGACCATACAGTGGTTTAACAAGACAGGTTCCACTCACAACTGTGCCCTGACTGTCTGTCCTCCATTTCCTCCTTCTTCTCATCACGTCTCCTAAAACTAAATGTGGAGAAAACAGAACTCAGCATCTTTCCACCGTCCTACTCTACCCCTGCCCCTGATCTCTCTATCACAGTCAACGGCTCTACACTTTCACCCGTCCCACAAGTCCACTGTCTTGGGGTAATCCTAGACTCTGCTTTATCTTTCAAACCACACATCCAAACCCTGACCTCTGCCTGCCGCCTCCACCTGAAAAACATCTCTCGCATCCGACCGTTCCTCAACTCTGACACTACAAAAAATGCTGGTCCATGCCCACGTCATCTCCCTCCAAGACTACTGCAAAATCCTTATCAGTGGACTCCCAGCTAGCACCCTCGCTCCCCTCCAATCCATCCAAAACTCTGCTACCCGTCTTATCCACCTCTCTCCTCGCTACTCCTCTGCCTCTCCCCTCTGCCAATCCCTTCACTGGCTTCCCATTGTCCAGCGAATTCACTTCAAGTTACTAACCATGACCTAAAAGGCTCTCCATGACCTCTCCCCTCCATACCTCTCTGCCCTAATTTCCAAATATCCCCCCTTACGCACTCTCCGCTCCTCACTGGGCCTTCTCCTCTGCTCTCCCCTTATCAGCTCCTCACACAACCGTCTCCAAGACTTCTCCCGTGCTTCACCCACACTCTGGAACTCACTGCCCCAACACATCAGACTCTCCTCCACTTTCACCAGCTTCAAAAGCAACCTGAAAACCCATTTCTTCAGGCTTGCCTATAACCTTCACTAAACTTGTCACTACTTCCTCTACAGACATGTCTGCCCCTCACCTCCTGTCTCTTTCCCCCTCCTTGTAGATTGTAAGCCCTCGCGGGTAGGGTCACCTCTCCCTCTGTCGTGCCAATTGTCATTATCCCTTATCACTGTACTCGTTTGACTTATGTAATGTATGTAACCCCCTCGAATGTACAGCGCCCTGGAATCAATGGCGCTTTAAAATAAATAATAATAATAATGTACTCAGTCATATCCAGAGATTTTATGACTGCTGCCAGCATTGCTGCAGAGGTTAAAGGGGGAGAGGAGGGAGAGGTGTTAGTGATCAGACCATACGCTGCACCACATTGTTCTGCATGGCTGTCATCCCTGAATGAAGCCTCTTTTAAAAAATGATACACAAGAAAGCCCGCAAACAGTTTGCTGAAGACAAGCAGACAGCGAACATGGATTACTGGATCCAGATCCTGTGGTCTGATGAGATCAAGAGAAACTTATTTGGTTCATACGGTGTCAAGTGTATGCGGCAGCAATCCGTACACAGACAAGCATGGTAGTGGCAATGTCGTGGTTTGGGGCTGCATGAGCACTCCAATGTATACTGCGGTGAAGCCATAGGAAACAATGGAGCTGTAATAGCCCATTTCTTGTCCATATATGCATTACGTGTTGTAGACAGTGCTTTTGGTGTCCGCATATAAAGTGTATGCTGATATAAAATAAAGCAAATGCAGTCTTAGGGACCGTAACCCATTGTTTCCTGTGTCTCTGTAAGAGCTTATATTGGGATACTTTTTTAGGCTGGGTTAATACTGTGTTTTTAAGCGGATTTTGCATCCCTCATTAGAAGCCAAAACCAGGAATGGATCCAAAAGAAAGAAGCGGTAGGAGCATTTTCATTATACTTTTTATCTCTGTAGGTTTTATTCCTGGGTTTGGCTTTTAAATACTGCTGCAAGATACACATAAAAAAAAAAAAAACATTGTGTGAACCTAACCTTAAAGGGGTTGTCTCATCATGTGGTTTCAGAGCCATGAGCAGTTTTACTTTCATGCATCCTGCTCTTCCTGGTCAGGCTGTGGGTGGGTCTATTGTAGGGATTAGTATAACAGCTTCGTATTCACAGCTCTTCTAATCACACAGACATGAGAGCAGGAGATCTTACCTATACTCCAGAGAGCTTTAGAGCTCCAAGTAAGCAAGTAATTACTCTCCTTTTGTTAGAGATAACTCACTCTATTCTCAAGCTGTCAGCAGTCCAACCAGTGGTAACATCACTCCCTGCTCTCAGATGCCAACCTGTGTGCTAACAGCAGATACAAACTCTCCTATCTCCTCAACAAAGCAATATGTTTGGAAAAAAGTCTACAATTACCTGTCCCTATATGTTGTAAGCTAATCTTTGTTATAAGAAAAGCCCTTTAACTTAGGTAAACAAGCTCCTGTGCAAAAAATAAAGCTCAGCAGGGAGTGACTCACCAGGGACAGACAGCAGCTTGTGGAGAAATCAAATAAGACAGAAAGAGAGGTGGTTGGGAACCTAGAGAAACTTGTGTACACCAGCAGAAGATAAAATTTCCTTTATCTCCTGAACAAAGCAAAATCAAAACAGCAATGTAATTGGTCATGGTCTTCATTTAACTTGGCCTACATGTTAAAGGCTAGTCATTGTGGTGAGAAAACCTCTTTAAAGAGGTATGCCCACCATAGACTTTTGTGGCATATCACTAGAATATGCCATCTAGGCCTGATAGGTGTCAGACCCTGAAACGGAATGGAGAGCTGGTCACTCTTGCACACAACTCTCCGTTTTGTTCTACAGGAGATCTGAGCACAGATAAGTGTTCAGAACTTCCATAAGACAGGATGGAGAGTCGTACACAACAGTGACCTGCTCTTCTTTCTTGAAAAAGGAAGTTAATCTTCCAAAATGTCGCTAGGATGTGCGGGCTCTGTTGAGGGTCCGGTTGCTACACTGAGGACTCATGGTCTTGATCCCCTGGAGGATAACGCTTAGAAAGGAGCATGCCAGCTCGAAGACCAAACAGGTTTTTTACCACTTATATCTCTATATGTTTATGTATGTTGCAGTGAGCATGTTTATACTATGAAGAGATGTTTAAAAATTTCTAAACTTTAAAAGCCTTGAAGATGTCATTTTTCTATATTGAGCATATATGGGGTTAGGAGGAGGATACCCTGAACCAAGGCTATAAGCAAGTTACACAAGTTATAGCAGCAAAATTGTTATTTATATCCTAGCAATACACCATCAATGTCTATGGTGGGAACACCCTTTTAAAGTAACCGATCAAGTACCTATGACAGAGGCAGGAAACATGGTGTGAATGGGGCCCTGCGTTGTCACAACAGAATAATGAATGTATACATTCCTAACATCTGCTTTGTGCGAGCAGCCTGGGGGAAGATTTCATTTCACATTATATCAGGCGTTCATTCTAACCCACAACATTTAAAGGGGTTGTCTCACTACAAGGATTGCTTTTATGTTAAAGATCTTGCAAAAACAAGTCACTTTGCAATATATGTCCATTAACAGTGTCCTACCTATTCTGAGATATCCCCTCTTGTATGGGCTGCATCAGCTCCTCAGGTCGCTATAGCTACAGACCTGTTCAGTCTCTCATGATAGGCTGCCAACACTGGTTGCTATAGCTACAGACCTGGTTTCTTCTGCAGCCCAGTAGAAGCCAGTAAACAATTCAAAGTGAAACCAAGTTAACAGGATGTATCTATGTAGTGAGACATCCACTTTTTTTCACTCAAAATAAAGTGTCCCTTTGGTCCTTGACTCCAGATTATGCATTTTTCCCATATCAATAGGTGCTGGGATAACAGGGGCTCTATTACATATGTAACGAGGAGTATCCATAGACAGTGGAGGACATCAGAGCCCCCACATCCCAGGATGTTATGTGTATCAATGCCCAACCAGCATAACCACAACACTGACATGACGCCTGGGAAACGCATCCTACAACGTACTACATGTCACCTGCATAACGGAAACAAACTTCAGCACAAACCTTACAGGAGCTCCTGCGCTTACCAACCAAAAGATGGCCGCCACACCGCGCATACAAGGAGGGCAACTTGCCCAAACACTGATGCTGCTGCCATTTCCTGCCAGTACTAAATATGGCACCCGTGACGTCATTCGCTACAACCAATCGAAAGCGACTGAACGCTGACACTTTCCCAAACAGCGTCGTTCTCGAGTCTCCACGTACGGGGTCTTGTGCGCATGCGGCTTTCGTAAACTGGCGCCAAACGCAATGACGTTGTGCACGGGGGGCGGGGATGTGATTGAACACTTGGCGCGTCTTCTCCGTACGGGCTGTCGCTGCGCTGTCTCCCGGTAGTCATACACGTAGGCTCGGCTTCTCTCCCCGCTTCATACAGGTATACTCCTCCATAATATAGTACGACATATCTTTGTGTGCTTCCTGCATGCCGCTTTACGGTAACAGACACTGAATGGTCACCATTCCCTTCACCGTACTGCACTGTTCACACCTAGTATATAGGGTCTCTCTAGAGTCATTGGACCAGGCACAATTTTTCTCCTGCTCACTGATCCAATTTTTGCCCTATTTTGTCTCCTGTAGTCTTTCCTTTCTGTTTCCCTTAAAGGGGTTGTCTCACTTCATGGATTCATCTGACCCCAGTCCTGTTTTCTTGGTTTAATTTTGTATTCAGGGGAGTGTTTAATGGCTTCTACTAGGCTGCAGTAGAAGCCAGCTTTGCAGCTATAGCAACCAGTACTGGCAGCCTATCATGAGAGATTGAACAGGTCTGTAGCTATAGCAACCCGTGCTGGCAGCCTATCATGAGAGAGTGAACAGGTCTGTAGCTATAGCAACCTGAGCAGCTGATGAAGCCCATACAAGAGGGGATATCTAGGAATATGTAGGATACTATTAATAGACACATTGTAAAGTGACTTGTTTTTCCAAGATCTTTAACATAAAAAGCAATCCTTGTAGTGAGACAACCCCTTTAAACAGCAAAGTTGTTGAAACTGGTCATCTGCTGTTCCAGCCTGTCTGTGCTATAGAAGGACAAATTGTGCAATTGTTAACATTAGTTGGAACATCAGCGTTGTAGTTGGCTGCAGTTTCATTGAAGATGCACCACATGTTCATCAATGTCCATTCAAAACATCCTCTTCTTCTATCAACAAGTTGTCTCTGTCTCCCCTGGAGACCTCCTTTAAGCGTTCGTACACATAAGCAATGCCCGTCGGATTTACACACGGATTTGGGTTTTAAAAACCGACTGAACCATCCCCATAGACCTCAATAGAAAATCTGACTTGTAGTCCGTACGACTCAGATTTCCTTGAGGTCGGATTTCAGAACCGCTGTTTTCTCAAAGAACTTGGAACATGTTCATTCTTCCTCTGTATTTCAAGTCGAAAAACGCGTTCCGAACATTTCTATGTCGCGTCTAAAACCCCATAGAGATGAATGGGACCTGTTTTCTGACTGAATCTGCTGGGGAAAAAAAACAACCTAAAATCCAAATTAACTACTCTACTGCGTCGTCCAACGGTAGAATCGGATGAGGGTTTCTGACATTGTCATGTGGACGAACCGGATGTGAAGGGGTGGACGCCTCATAAGAAAATGGAAGGAGCAGCTGCTAGGACTTCAATAAAATATAAAAAATACTCCCTTTTCTCCAGTTCCAGCACCGCGTCTCCCACATCTTCTATTGACATGATGTCACCACTGCAGCTGCTGATTGGTTGTGGCGGTCACATGTCTTTACTTACATCGTCGTTCAGAGTTTTTCGCTTCCAGATGTCGATTAGTGATACACGACCGCCGCAGCCAATCAGCAGCCGCATTAGTGACATCATATCAACAGGAGACTTGGGAGACACAGCGCTTGAACTGAACAGCGGAAGAAGGGGAATTCAGGGGAGCTGCTCCTTTCATTTCCTTCCGTTGATATGCTGTCACTTCAGAGTAGCCACTGATTGGCTGCACATGCCACTCATTGATCTTAGGCTATGTTCACACGATGTACTGCGGCGCGTGCAGCAGTACATCGTGTGTTTAAGGAGCCTGCGCTAATCTAATACGCGCATATTCCCTCGGCCCCATTGACATTCATTACTGGCGGCGCGTATTCGCCGCAAGTGATTGACATGTCACTTATCTCCCCGCACGTACAATACGATCGTATTATAGGAGCGGGGAGAGAAGGCGTAATCCATAGTTCTCTGAAAGCTATGGATTACTGTAATTATGGGGCACATTTTGCCGCGTATTAAGAACAGAACGACGCAAAATACACAGTTAAATGTGCCCCAAAATAAGCCGTGTGAACATAGTCTTACAGTTCAGAGGTGAACGGCATCGAACGGAGGTGTTAGTAGAGGACATGTGCCCACTGCAGCGATGACAGAGGGAGATCAGGGAGTTGCAGAGCGAGGGCAGTGATTCTGATACTCTAAGAAGTAGAGAACCAGACTATAAGGCCCCGTTCACACGGCTTATTTACGCCGGATTTGCGAGCCGGATTGCGCTCGCAGTTCCGGCTTGAATAAGGTGCGGGGGCGCTGCCCGCCGGCCCCATAGACTTCCATTATCCACGGCGCGTATTGCGCCTGGATAATGTGCAGGTCACTTTCTCCCCCCCCAGCGGATTCGCCGAGCGGGGTAGGAGCGACGGGAAAACCACTGTTCTCTATGAGAGCAGTGGATTACCGTAATTACTGCGACGGATTGGCGCCGTACTGCAATGCAAATCCGGCGCGGAGTACGGCGCCAATCCGTGGCAAAATAAGCTGTGTGAACACGACCTAAGGCTATGTTCACACGGCTTAATTGCAGGACGTATTTCGCCCGCAATTACGCCGTGTGTACGGGGGCCCCATAGAAATACATTATTCTCGTGAATAATGGACATGTCACTTTCTCCCCGCTCGCCGTATTGTGCGAGCAGGGACAGGAGCCGTAATCCATTGTTCTCTATGAGAACTGTGGATTACCGTAATGACTGGGACATATTTCAGCCCGTAATTCGCGCCGTACTGCGTGGATTACGGACTGGAATACGTCCCAGATTAAGCCGTGTGAACATGGCCTAAGAAACACGATCACTGATCAAGACAAATGTGACTTTCAATCCATCTAGTTAAACTTATAAACAGATTCTTGACCAAACACCTTACAAAAAATGTCTATTAAGACCGGGAATTCGGTTATTTCCCACAGTTATTTTAGATGGGTATAAAGGTCCTATACAAAATCTCTAATTTGGACTCTTCAGATATTTATTCTTTTTCTGCATCACATAAGAATACATAGAGATTTCACTTAGGCTATGTCTACACTGCTAAAAATCGGTCAAAAGTGGCTGTTTCTTTTCCAATGCACGACCACGTTTTTGTTGTGTTTTGAGCAAAAATCGCGGTCGCGTATTTTTTTTTTTTTGTCCTTCATACAATTGTATTGTATGGGAAGACGGTGAAAATAATAAAAGCGGCAGCGTATTATACAACATGTTGTGTAATGCGCTGAAAGATGATTGTAGAAAAGACGAGCTATGGAGACTACAGGTCGTTTTTTCTATTGTAGTCTATGGAGCCGCACGAATGATCGTATTTCTGGCACTTTTAAAATCCTAAAAGCGCCGAAAATACGATCATAAATCTGCGCGGTGCAGACATAGCCTTACAGTTTGTTGATGTCACTTCAGTTGTTATCCATCACATCATGATTTGAGAGAACCTCAATATCCCTCCAGCTCGCCCTGCACTTATGCCTATAGGAGACTGAGTACTCGCCCCAAAAAGGGCGGCCCTATCGGTGGCTGGCCCTGTATACTTTTACTGCCACTATCCTAGGAAGTGATAAAAAACAGATGTAGGAAAAACTAGAAGGCAAGATATTATTCTAGAGCAGTGTTTCTCAACTGCAGTCCTCAAGAGCCACCAACAGGTCATGTTTTCAGGATTTCCTCAGTATAGCACAGGTGATATAATCATTATTGTCAGTGCATTCTGCACAGGTGGTGATATCATTATGGTCAGTGCATTCTGCACAGGTGGTGATATCATTATGGTCAGTGCATTTCTGCACAGGTGGTGATATCATTATGGTCAGTGCATTCTGCACAGGTGGTGATATCATTACGGTCAGTGCATTTTGCACAGGTGGTGATATCATTATGGTCAGTGCATTCTGCACAGGTGGTGATATCATTATGGTCAGGCATTCTGCACAGGGGTGATATCATTATGGTCGGTGCATTCTGCACAGGTGGTGATATCATTATTGTAAAGTGCATTCTGGCACAGTGTGGTGAATCTTACGGTCAGTGCATTCTGCACAGGTGGTGATATCATTACGGTCAGTGCATTCTGCACAGGTGGTGATATCATTATGGTCAGTGCATTCTGCACAGGTGATATCATTATGGTCAGTGCATTCTGCACAGGTGGTGATATCATTATGGTCGGCGCATTCTGCACAGGTGGTGATATCATTACGGTCGGTGGCCTTCTGCACAGGGGGTTTGTATCATTACGGTCAGTGCATTCTGCACGGTGGTGATATCATTATGGTCAGTGTGCATTCTGCACAGGTGATATCATTATGGTCAGTGCATTCTGCACAGGTGGTGATATCATTATGGTCGGCGCATTCTGCACAGGTGGTGATATCTTTACGGTCGGTGCATTCTGCACAGGTGATATCATTACGGTCAGTGCATTCTGCACAGGTGATATCATTATGGTCAGTGCAGTCTGCACAGGTGATATCATTTTGGTCGGTGCATTCTGCACAGGGTGGTGATATCATTACGGTCAGTTGCATTATGCACAGTTGGTGATTATCATTACGGTCAGTGCATTCTTGCACAGGGTGATATCATTATAGTCGGGTGCATTCTGCACCAGGTGATTATGGTCAGTGGCATTTTGACACAGGTGGTTTCATTATGGTAGTGCATTCTGCACAGGTGGTATCAATATTGTCAGGCATTCTTCTGCACATGTGGTAGATATTCATTATGGTCAGACCCAACTGCATTCTGCACACAAGGTGGTGATATCATTATGTCAGTGCACATTCTGCCACAGGTGATTATCATTACGGTCGTGTGCATTCTTGCACAGGTGGTGATATCATTCTGGTCAGTGCATTCTGCACAGGTGGTGATATCATTCTGGTCAGTGCATTCTGCACAGGTGGTGATATCCAGGGCCGGACTGGGACCAAAAATCAGCCCTGGCACAAAACCCCACCAGCCCACATACAATATCCACCCCACATACAATATCCCCCCCACCAGCCCACATACAATATCCGACCCCCCAGGCCCACATCAAATATCGCCCCCACGAGCCCCACATACAAAATCCCACCCCCACCAGCCAAAATACATGATACGCCCCCACCAGCCATACATACAATATCCGCCCCACCAGCCAACATACTATATCCGCCCCACCAGCCCACATACAATATCCACCCACCAATACAATTCCGCCCCACACGAGCCCACATTACAATATCCGCCCCCAACAGCCCACATACAATATCCGCCACCACGAGCCCACATACATTATCGCCCCACGAGTACCATTACAATATCCATGCCCCACCAGCCACATACAATAATCGCCCAACGAGCCCACATACAATATCCGCAACCCACGAGCCCACATACAATATCCGCCCCACGAGCCCACATACAATATCCACCCCACCAGCCACATACAATATCCGCCCCCACGAGCCACATACAATATCCGCCCCCACGAGCCCACATACAATATACACCCCCACCAGCCCGCAGACAATATCCGCCCACGAGCCCACTTTACAATATCCGCCCAACGAGACCAATTACAATATCGCCCCCACGAGGTCCACTACATTATCGCGCCACACCAGCCACCACATTACCAATATCCGCCCCCCACCAGCCCACTTACATATCCACCCCCCACATACAATATCCTCCCCCACCAACCCACATACAATAACCAGCCCCCACCAGCCCACATACAATATATCTCCCCACCAGCCCACATACAATATCCGCCCCCACCAGCCCACATACAATATCCGCCCCCACAGCCCACATACAATATCCGCCCCCACAGCCCACATAGCCTATATCCGCCCCACAGCCCAATACCAATATCAGCCCCCACCAGCCCACATTACAATATCCGCCGCCACGAGACCACATACAATATCCGCCCCCACGAGCCCACATACAATATCCGCAGCCACGAGGCCTAATACAATATCCGCACCCCACGAGCACAACATACAATATGCCGCCCCCACGAGGCCCACATTACAATTTCCTCCCCCACGAGACCACATAAATATCCGCCCCCCGAGCCCCACATACAATATCCGCCACCTCTGCTGTAATAATCACCACTATAAACATCAGCAGAAAGTTAAAGCTTGGAGCGCTACAGCAGCTCTTATTCACAGGGTTTGGGACAAGCGTACAGTTGTTTTTACAATTAGGACAAGTGTCGCTGCCCCTTATAATGCTGATATAACTTACAATACCGATACGTAGTGGTCAAGTCACATGACAATAAATACACCACCGAACCAACAGAAGAAAAAATACCCCGGACACCAAGAGACTCACATGGAGTACTGGTTTCTTATCTGTTGAGAGTCGCTTTTCTTTTCCGTTTCTTCTTCATCCGGCCCAGAACACATGACGACTCTTTCTCCAGCCGTTTAAACTCGTTCTTCTGCAGAAATGTACCACCACACACCATCATAGACAACTCACTTTTCGAGCACCTCTTTACCTCTGCCACAACCTGTGTACAGACTCCCTTTACATAGCAACCAATGGTTATGAGTGACTCTTTGTGCCCCTAACTGTTAATGTTCCCACAGACAGTCTGGGGCTCCCGCTCTGTACGTCGTTATTTATTTTGCTTCATTATTTATAATAGGACGGTGTAACCCTTCATACAGGACATAGGTACGCTCCTAAATTCAGTAATAGGTAGACCCCTTTTGGTGTTAAGTAGATCATTAGGCAGGTAGGTAAGATATAGCCCCCTATTTGGTACAAGTAGTACATAAAGCAGGCTGATAAATAGGCCGCCCATTAGGCTATGCCCACAGCAGTCCAGAACCGGTCATCACCTGTCTGGCCTGCTGATGCAGGAGATGCGCAGCAGATAAGCAGCTTAGTTACAGCATCCCAGTGGGAGAATATCTGGGCATCTAATGGAGTTGGGCACAATTGGTTTTTTGACACAAATCCTAACTTACAACTTCTAGTTGTCTGCAAATAAGGAGGACCCACAGGAGGCAGACGGCCTGAGTAGGATAAGGCAGGTTAAGGGCCAGAGGGGGAGGTGGTGGGGCCGGATACATGCGAGGCCCAGGAGGTGGAGGTGGCTGCATGGTGAGGCCCAGGGAGGTGGAGGCAGGATACATGCTGAGGCCCGAGGGAGGTGGAGGCAGGCTACCTGGTGGGCCCAGGTAAGGTGGAGGCAGGCTACATGCTGAGGCCCCAGGGAGGTGGAGGCTGGCTGCATGTGAAGGACCAGGGAGGTGGAGGCTGGCTGCCATTGCTGAGGCCCCAGGGAGGTGGAGGCTGGCTGCATGTGAGGCCCCAGGGGAAGGTGGAGGCTGGCTGCATGCTGAGGTCCAGGGAGGTGGAGGAGGCTACATGCTGAGGCACCAGGAGGTGGAGGCTGGCTAGGCTGGTGAGGCCCCAGGGAAGGTGGAGGCAGGCTAGCTGGTGACGGCCCAAGGGAGGTGCGAGGCAGGCTAGCTGGTGAGGGCCCCAGGGTGGTGAGAGGCGGCTAGCTGGTGAGGCCCCTCAGGGGAGGTGGAGCTTGGCTTGCATGCGAGCCCCAGGAAGGTGGAGGTGGCTGCATGCTGAGGCCCCCAGGGACAGGTGGAGGCTGGCTGCATGTGAGACCCCCGGGAGGTGCAGAGGCTGGTAGCTGGTGAGGCCCCAGGGAGGTGGAGGCAGGCTAGCTGGTGAGGCCCTGGGAGGGGAGAGGCCGGCTAGCTGGTGAGGCCCCAGGGAGGTGGAGGCAGGATGCTATGCTGAAGGCCCCAGGGAGGTGGAGGGCTGGCTGCATGCTGAGGCCCCAGGGAGGTGGAGGCTGCTGCATTGACTGACGGACCCGAGGGAGGTCGGAGGCTGGCTCTAGCTGGTGAGGCCCCAGGAATGGTGGAGGCTGGCTGCATTGCTGAGGCCCCAGGAGGTGGTGGCTGGCTGCATGCTGAGGCCCCAGGGAGGTGGAGGCTGGCTGCATGCTGAGGCCCAGGAAGGTGGAGGGGGCACCTTTTGGGGGGCTGATGCTGAGGCCCCAGGGGAGGTGCGAGGCTGGATAGTGGTGGAGGCCCCAGGGAGGGTGGAGGCAGCTAGCTGGTGAGGCACACAGGGAGGTGGAGGCTGGCGTAGCTGGTGAGCCCCAGGGTAGGGTGGAGGTGGCTGCATGCTGAGGCCCCAGGAGGTGGAGGCTGGTGCATGCTGAGGCCCACCAGGGAGGTGGAGCTGCTGCATGCATGAGGCCCCAGGGAGGTGGAGTGCTGGCTAGCTGGTGAGGGCCCCAGGGAGGTGGGAGGCTGGCTGCATGCTGAGGCCCCAGGGAGGTCGAGGCTGCTGCATGCTGAGGCCCCGCGGAGGTGGGAGGCTGGCTCTGCATGCTGAGGCCACAGGAGGTGGAGGCTGGCTGCATGCTGGTGGCCCCAGGGAGGTGGAGGTGGATAGCTGGTGAGGCCCAGGGAGGTGGAGGCAGGCTAGGTGGTGAGGACCCCAGGGAGGTGGAGGCAGGCTAGCTGGGTGAGGGCCCAGGGAGGTGGAGGGCAGGCTTGCTGGTGAGCCCAGGGAGGTGGAGGATGGCTGCATGCTGAGGCCCCAGGGAGGTGGAGGCAGGCTTAGCTGGGTGAGGCCCCTGGGAGGTGGAGGCAGGATAGGATGGTGAGCCCCAGGAGGTGGAGGAGGCTAGCTGGTGAGGCCCCAGGGGAGGTGGAGGCTGGCTGCATGTGAGGCCCAGGAAGGTGGGAGGCTGGCCTGCATGCTGAGGCCCCCAGGAGGTGGAGGCAGGCTAGCTGGTAGGCCAGGTAGGTGGAGAGCGGCTGGCTGCATGCTGAGGCCCCAGGGAGTGGAGGCAGGCTAGCTGGTGAGGCCCCAGGAAGTGGAGGCAGGCTAGCTGGTGAGGCCCCAGGAAGGTGGAGGCTGGCTGCATTGCTGAGGCCCCAGGGGAGGTGGGGTGGCTGGCTAGGTGGTGAGGCCCAAGGAAGGTGGAAGCAGGCTAGCTGTGTGAAGGCCCCAGGAAGGTGGAGGCAGGCTGCTGGTGTGGCCCCAGGGAGGTGGATGGCAGGCTAGCTGGTGAGGCCAGGGAGGGGGAGGCAGGCTAGATGGTGAGGCCCAGGGAGGTGGAGGCAGGCTAGCTGGTTGATGGCCCACAGGGAGGTGGAGGCTGGCTAGCTGGTTGAGGCCCCTGGGGAGGTTGGTGGCAGGTAGCTGGTGAGGCCCCAGGGAGGTGGAGGACTGGCTAGCTGGCTGGGCCCCAGGGAGGTGGAGGATGGCGCATGCTGAGACACCAGGGAGGTGGGAGGCTGGCTGCATGCTGAGGCCCAGGGAGGTGGAGGCTGGCTAGCTGGTGAGACCCACAGGGAGGTGGGGCAGGCTAGTGGTGGAGGACCAGGGAGGTGGAAGGCTGGCTAGTGGTGAGGCCCACAGGAGGTGGAGGGCAGGCTAGCTTGGTGAGGCCGCAGGGAGTGGAGGCAGGCTGCATGCTTGAGGGCCCCAGGGAAGGTGGAGGCATGGATGCATGCTGCGGCCCAGGGGAGGTGGAGGCTGGCTGCTTGCTGAGGCCACCAGGAGGTGGGAGGATTGGCCTGCATTGCTGAGGCCCCAGGGAGGTGGAGGCTGGCTGCATGCTGAGGCCCCAGGGAGGGGAGGCTAGCTGCAAGCTGAGGCCCCAGGGAGTGGAGGAGGCTGGCTGCATGCTGAGGCCCCAGGGAGGTGGAGGCTCTGGCTGCTGCATTATGAGGCCCCGAGGGAGGTGGAGGCTGGCTGCTGGTGTGGCCCCAGGGAGTGGAGGCTGGCTGCATGCTGAAGGCCCCAGGGAGGTGGAGGCAAGGCTAGCTGGTGATGGCCCCTGGGAGGTGGAGGCAGGCTAGCTGGTGATGGCCCCTGGGAGGTGGAGGCTGCTAGCTGGTGAGTGGACCCCAGGGAGTTGGAGGCTGGCTAGCTGGTGAGGCCCCAGGCAGGTGGAGGCTGGGCTAGTGGTGAGGCCCCAGGGAGGTGGAGCAGGCTAGCTGGTGAGGGACCCCAGGGAGGTGGAGGTGGCTAGCTGGTGATGGCCCCCAGGGGGAGGTGGAGGCTGGCTAGCTGGTGAGGCCCCGGGGAGGTGGAGGCTGGCTGCATGCTGAAGGCCCCAGGGAGGTGGAGCAGGCTAGCTGGTGAGGACCCAGGGAGGTGGAGGCTGGCTAGTGGTGAGGAACTCCCAAGTATTAATTTAAAGGCCACTTACCAGCCTATGGGGACAATCCCTCGCTGGAAGCCGGCATCTTCTTGCAGGGGAGCTCATCTGCTCAGCGTCCTGTGGGCGGGCCGGAAGCACTGAACAGGAAGCCAGGCACTACGGCTCTTCTCTGAGCACGGAGCTGCCTGGCCCCGCACCCCTGAGCGCGGAGCTGCCATGGCCCGCCCCCTGAGCACGGCGGCCTGGACCCCCCCCCGATGCACACGAAGCTAGATGCATGGCAACGCCCCATGAGCACTCACTTAGCACTGTGCTGCTGCCGGAGCTATCTCCTGCCTCGGTAAGGTGAAGCAGACACTGCGGAGCTGGCCGAAAGCACAGGACTTGATGTCTGATGGTGTCAGCAGGGATACTGGGGCGTGGAGCGGCCCCAAGCACCAGCCGTGGCCCTCACCAGTGTCCCCAGCCCCACATAAAGTCCTTCACAGCGGCGCTGCTCCTGTATTAAAGAATGAGTAGGAGCAGCGTCACGTGTTTGCCATGTAAAGCAGGCGGCCCAGGAGTCACACGGCCCCGTCGGGATACGCCCGGTCGGGCAGGTGCTCAGTCCGGGCTGGTGATATCATTACGGTCAGTGCATTCTGCACAGGTGGTGATATCTTATGGTCTGTACATTCTGCACAGGGGGTGATATCATTCTGGGTCAAGTGAATTACTGCACAGGGGGTGATATCAATTACGGTCAGTGCATTCTAGCACAAGGGTGATATATCATGGTCAGTGATTCTGACAGGTGGTGATATCATTAGGGTCAGTGCATTCTGCACTGGTGGGGATATCATTTCGGTCAGTACATTCTGCCACAGGGTGGATGATATCATTCTGGTCAGTGTCTTGCATTCTGCACAGGTGGTGATATCATTACGGAGTGCATTCTGCACAGGTGATATCATTATGGTCAGTGCATTCTGCACACGGTTGGTGATATCATTGATGGGTCAGCGCATTCTGTACAGGTGATATAATTACGGTCAGCGGGCATTCTGCAAAGGTGATATCATTACGGTCAGTGCATTCTTGCACAGGTGGTGATATCATTTACGGTCAGTGCATTCTGCAAGGTGATATTCATTACTGGTCAGTCATTCTGCTCAGGTGGTGATATCATTATGAGTAGCGCTTTCTGCACAGGTGTTATCATTTATGGTCAGTGCATTCTGCACAGGTGGTGATATCATTATGTTCAGTGCATTCTGCACAGGTGGTTGATCATCATTTATGGTCAGTGCATTCTGACACAGGTGGTGGATATCATTATGGTCAGTGCATTTATTGCACAGGGGTGATATCTTTATGGTCAGTGCAATTCTGCACAGGTGATATTCATTATGGTCAGTGCATTCTGCACAGGTGGGGATATCTTACGGTCAGTGCATTCTGGCACAGGGTGGTGATTTTTTACGTTATTTATTGTTGTTTGGGGTGTGGAGTGTGGGGTGGATGGAGGGTGGGGGGGGCCGTGGGTGGTGGGGGGGGCGGGGGTGGTGTGCGGGATGGGAGGGGATAGGGGGTTAGCGTGTGGGTGGCGATGGGATGCGCGGTGTAGTTTTTTTCGTTTTTTAACTGCTTTGTTTTTTCATTCTGGTCAGTGGATCTCTGCACAGGTGGTTGGAGGGTGATATTATCATTATTGTCAGTGCATCTCTGTCACAGGTGGTGATGATCATTATGGTCAGTGGCATTCTGCACAGGTGGTGTATCATGATGGTTCAGTTGCATTCTGCACAGGTGGATGGATTTCATTATGGTCAGCGCATTCTGCAAGGTGGTGATATCATTATGTCAGTGCATTCTGCACAGGTTGGTGATATCATTAGGTCAGTGCATTTCTGCACAGGGGTGTTATCATTACGGTCAAGTGCCTTATGCACAGGTGGTGATTCATTACGGTCAGTGGCATTCTTGCACCAGGTGGTGATATCATTTAATAATTTTACAAAAATAAAAAAGGTCGGTGCATGCTGCACAGGTGGTGATATTATATGGTCGGTGTCATTTGCACAGGTGGTGATTCATTATGGTCAGTGCATTCTGCACAGGTGGTGATGATCATTATGGTCGGTGCATTCTGCTCAGGTGGTGATATTCGTTTCGGGGGGTCGGTGCATTCTGCACAGGTGGTGATATCATTTATTGTCGGTGCATTCTGCAAGGTGGTGATAACTTATGGTCGGTGCATTCTGCACAGGTGGTGTATCATCTATGTCAGTGCATTCTTGCACAGGTGGTGATATCATTACGGTGGTGCAGTTGCCACCAGGTGGTGATATCTTGTACGGTCGGTGCATTCTGCACAGGGTGGTGATATCATTACGGTCGAGTGCATCTGCACAGGTGGTGATATCATTAAGGTCAGTGCAATTCTGCACAGGTGGTGATATCCATTACGGTCAAGTGCATTCTGCCACAGGTGGTGATATCATTCGGTCGGTGCATTTCTGCCACAGGTGGTGATATCATTTCTGGTCAGTGGCATTCTGCACAGATGGTGATATCATTAGGTCAGTACATTTTGCACAGGTGGTGATATCATTATGGTCAGTGCATTCTGCACAGGTGGTGATTTCCATTATGGTCGGTGACATTCGGCACCAGGTGGGTGTTATCATTATGTCGGTGCATTCTGACACAGGTGGTGATATCATTAAGGTCGGTGCATTCGGACAAGGTGGTGATATCATTTCGGTCGGTGCATTCTGCACAGGTGGTTGATTTCATTACGGTCGGTGCATTCTGCACAGGTGGTGATAACATGACCTGTTGGTGGGTCCTGAGGCCTGGAGTTGAGAAACACTGTTCTAGAGGTATAAAAAAGCCTAATTCTCCCTTTCAAATTCAAACTGGTATACTAACGCGTTTCCCCCAGCAATACCTCAGGGAACTTTATTTCATTAAGCCATTCCTCTGTTTGGGTATGTTCACACATAATTGCTCTGTAATGTGCCCGAAGTATGCCATGCAAATAAGATAAAATCAGAGTACTTATTGAGAGCCATGATAAACTGGCGTATTTCCCGGTGCACAGTACGCACTCATGAAAAAAAAAAGGGACAATAAAAGTAAAATAGGAGGCTGAGCCAGAGCGCTGTTGAATGTATGCGATGACCAGTACGTACTTTCATCAGAAGGCGTATTGTGGAATGCACAGGTACCTGCCGCTATCCACAGTGTAAACTAGTTGGGGGTTCATAGTATGGTAAGGGCTACTTTCAAGGTATCCGTGAGGTTACCATGATAAAAGGTACTCTCGTGGATCCTGCGATGACTCCATAGAGAATAATAAAGCAGACATACCCGTGCATGGCGACATGCTGTATGGCGACATGCATTTCTTGCAGAAGTCAATATTGTGGTAGATTACTCTATTGAGTCCCGCAAGATAAGCCTATGCCATCGTGAAACAGAGTAAATGTTGACCACGCAGGGCTATGTCTGCTCTATTCTCTATGGGGCCATCACGGTATCCACCAAGGTACATTTTTCAGGGTAACCTTACAGGTACCTTGAAAGTAGCCCTTAACGAACTGTGAACCCACCCTAAGTGTTAGACCCTGTAGGGACACAACCATTTGACAATGGAACTACTTAGTTGTCACTTTCTTTGTAAATGTCTAGTAGCCGTAAGAGGAATTACTTCACGTTCCTTGTTGCTGTTATGCCCAAGGTTCCTTGCGTGCCTGCCGCTGTTTGATAGTGTTTTTGGACAGTGGCAACCAACCACAGGACGTAGCAGTAATGGCGTCCGTATTATGCTTAGTGATTGGCTGCTGCTTCCCTGTGAAGACATCCTAAAGTGCCTTCTTGCTGCATGAACATACGTTGGTGAGGGATTTAAATGTCTTTTTTTTGTAAATAGCATGTTGCCGCCTATTTCTCATTCAAAGTTGAATACAGCAATACAAACAAAAATTAGTCAGATATTCACAACACAGCAGCCAAAAACTGATAAGGAAATCAGATACCGCCTCAGATATGTAGAGCAAAATGAATTACATGGACCACAGGCTATATTGTGTAGCAAAGTGGAAAATGATCAGATATAATCAGTCATTAAGGAAGTTTAGATAGGTGCGTAAGAGACTATAAGTGATCACAATCTAGAAGTCTTGGGGCTCATTCACACGGCTGATTTGGGCACGGATTTCAGCCGTATTGCGCGCCGTATTTGCTGAAATCCGTCCCCAGGGTTCTATTACGGTAATCCACAGTTCTCATAGAGAACTATGGATTCCGTCTCTCCTCTCCGCTCGGCGAATACGCCGGGTAGGGAGAAAGTGACATGCACATTACTTACGGCGTGTACGTGCCATGAATAATAAATGTCTATGGGGCCGGTGAGCTGCTGGCCCCTCCCCATCACTGCTAACGGCAGCCGGCGTAATTGCGGGGCGAATCCGTCCCGCAATTATGTCGGCAATCGCCGTGTGAACTGGCCTTAAATCGGTGTATATTATGTTGACCCAGTGTAATGAGAATAAGGTATGGACAGAATATAGCATATAAAATACAATCATACAAAGAAAATAACTAAGAAAACCAGCCAACGCCTCAAAGCACAAAACACACAGTGTTAAAGGGGTTGTCTCACTACAAGGATTGCATTTTATGTTAAAGATCTTCCCAAAAAAAACAAGTCACTTTGTTAATATATGTACCATTAACACTGTGTCATACCTATTCCTAGATAACCCCTCTTGTAGGGCTGGCTTCAGCTCTCGGGTCGTACTTTAGCTACAGACACTGTTGGGTTCTATCCTGATAGGCTGCCAGCACTGGTTGCTATAGCTCAGATTCTGGCTTCTACGGCAGAATAGCAGATGCCGGTTAAACACTCCCTGAAGTTCAAAGTGAAAACAAGAAAACAGGAACAGAGGTGAGATGAGTCAATGTAGTGAGACAACCCCTTTAATTCTAAGGGTAGGGGCAATAGCTGTGGTGGACTGCTCTAGGTTTCAGATTGATTGATAAACACTAATGCAAATTTACAGATAAGCTTCAACAAATTGCAGCAATTTAAGACAATCTGTCATATAACTGATGCTGCCCGAGCTGAGAGCAGCTAGCGTCAGGCCCCCGGTTTCTTATGCTGTAAAGTACAATATGTTAGAGCATTTAATTCCCATATCTGCAAGAACAATATAGAAAACAGACCACGCTCCTTAGCACAATACTGCGACTTTGAGAAATGTTCTTGTCAGCATATAAACTATATACACTATCCTCCTTGTGTTGTGCTGAGAAAGGCATCCACAGTCAGTGGAAACTAGATGAGTGGTGGAGTCCCCTGCAGGATGTTCATGGTGTCTCTCGTCAAAAAAGCATAGGGACAGGTAGTGTACCATATGTACATACAGGTTTTTTTGCGTTAACCCTCACACCTCTTTAGTTATCAGGACTTGAAGCACTGTGCTGGGCGTCCAATATTTAAGAATGTGCTTTGTATTCATTAAAACGATATAGAGGAAGGTGCGTTTCTTGTATTAACCGCACTATCCGTTTCATAGGTTACAGCACTGAAACCGGTGGGATATATACCTAGAAAAGCTGCCAAATCTGCACGTGGGTAACTGCTTTCAGATGTGAGAAAGTACATGTGACACAAAACCTTTGTACAATAATCTTTAAAGTGATTTCTCACATAGAAGTTTTACCAGGTATAGAGAAATCGTTAAAACCTATGTAGATGCAATACGGATGGCTAATGATTTGATAAAGCTAAACCACCTAGACTGCAATGCCTATTTTTTGGCACTGGAGGTCACTAGAACATATGTACAGAACATGTATCACATAATGTAGATTACAATACTCAAAGTAACCAATGTGTGGAATGATTTTATACACTGTGACAAAGTTACCAGCTCTGATTACACACAATTCTATGAATGAAGCGAATGGTAGCAACAGTGGATTACAGAAGCGATTTGGCAGCTTTTCTAGACCCATATCCCATCATTTTCATGGGAACAACAATAACTCTCAATTCTGGCAGAGACAAGTCCAGTTTATATGTAAGTGGGCGTTAGCATTGCCCAGCTGCTGTTTGTTACCAGGTTTCTACCTATCCACAGTAATGAATAGAATCACCGTTCGGTGGTCAGGGCTAACACCCACTCATGAATAGCTTGCTAAAGGGAAGCTGTCACATAGATTATGCCCCCCTTGCTGAGGGCAGCACAAGCTAGTGATAGACATGCTGTTTCCAGTCTCTTATTCTGTAAGATGCTGGAGTTTTAGAGCATTTACCCCTCAAATCTTATTCATGAGCAGATGTTAGTCCTGCCCCCCAGAGGCTAGCCCCGCCCACTGACAGTTATTCACATGTTTCTACCTATTCAAAGTAATAGGTTTGTCAGTTGAGGTAGGCGGGGCTAACCTCCGATTGGCCGGGTTTGAAAAACTGACTCTTTGAAGGACTCTTCGAATGACTCTTCTGGCTGAAAACTGCAGATTTAAGCATTAAATACACGAAAACCACAGCACCTTACAGAATAAGGGACACAGTGCTGGAAACAGCAGTTCTGACACTAGCTTGTGCTGTCCTCAGCAAGGGGCGCATAAACCCTGTGACAGGTTCTCTTTAAGGAGGGCTGATCATTTCTCATTCATTTAGCGGCTGTGATTGCCACAGTGTCTTGATGGTTAAACAGGGATCAGAGATGGCTTCAATCCCTGCTGTTAGCGACAGGTGTCAGCTGTAATTAATAGCACCTGCCACGTATGGAGTGGGCTCAGCAGGTGAGCACACTCCATAGCTTCTTACCGGCATTATGACACAGGTTTATGTCAAATGTTGGCAAGGGACTAAGGCCCCGTTCACACGGCTTATTCACGGCGGATTTGTGGCGTTATTGAGCGCACAAATCGCCGTGAATACGGGGGCGGGGACGGAGCGCGGCGGGGCGCCGCTCCCGGCCCCATAGACAATGATTGTTTATGGCGCGTCCGCGCCGTAAATAATGTGCAGGGTCACTTTCTCCCCCCGACGGATTTTGCGAGCGGGGAGGAGCGACGGATTCCACTGTTCTCTATGAGAGCAGTGGATTACCGTAATTACTCCGACGGATTGGGCCGTATTGAAGCGCAAATCCGGCGCGGAATACGGCGCCAATCCGTCGGCAAATAAGCCGTGTGAACGGGGCCTAAAGGGGTTGTCCAAGTGAAAATTAAAAAGTTAAGATAGGAAACAGCTGCTCAAAAATCCCCAAACCTCATCTTCCCGCTCACCGCTGTGCCCACGGGCCGGCAGTATCAGCGGTCTCTGTTTTCTTCCTGGTCCTCTAGACGGTTTGTGACGCTGCAACCAATCTGTGACGTCAGTGGTCGGTTTTGCCTTCTTGTGATAAGTAGTGAGGTAAAAGGAATGGCCTGTGACCACTGAAGCCGCTGATTTGGCTCCAGTTGGTGACTTGTAACTTAAGGAACAGAATGCCTTGCCAGCAGCCTCGGCATGGAGTGCATTTTTTTAAAGCCTCTTTAATCCTTTCGTTTTAATTTGAAGTGCCATCCCTTTGGCGCTAATGGTAAAATTTGGCCAATAGGTGTGTGAGTAAAACTAATGTTTAACTGTGAATTGTGCAGCTGTTTAACACTCCATTAGAAATTGCAGCAGCCTGCCACAGTTCATGGCTGTGCTCGGAAACTTTACACTCAGGGATATCATAGCTGAGTAGAAGACATCAGCCATGTCATCTTTTCACTGTGGTTGCTTGTGTTCTCTCATCTGTGGTAGTGTAAGTTTTTGGCAGATCTGTAAATTTTACTACTCGTTGTATCGGATGACGGAATACAAAGCTGCTTTTGGTAGAGTTTCAGCTGGCACACCTCGCTGCTTCATATTCTGTTCTTTGCTAAGCAATGGTTTACAATATAATGTTTTAACACTGATATCTTTCTTGGTTATTGCAGATACAAGTGTATTACCCCTAAAGTCACTGCAACTATGGAGGGTAAGTCTACAGACCGCTAAAAATGAAGATATCGCTATAAAGTTAAACTACCAAATATAATTATACCCCCAAAGATGCTCAATGGAGGAATGAATGGGACGTATGTCACCTCTGTCAGCCTGTTAGCAGCTGAGAAAAGGATCATTATACTACAGTATCTCACAAAAGTGAGTGCAGCCCTAACATTTTTGTGAATACTGTATTACATCTTTTCATGGGAAAACATTGAAGGTATGACACTTTGATATAATGTAAAGTAGTCAGTGTACAGCTTCTATAACAGTGTCAATTTGGGGTGCCCTCAAAACAAATCAACACACAACCTTCAATGTTTAAACTATTGGCAAGAAAAATGAGAATACCTCTAAGTAAAAATGGACAAATTGTGCCCAATTTGCTATTTTCCCTCCGTGTCATGTGACTCATTAGTGTTACAAGGTCTCAAATGTGAAAGGGTGTGTTAGATTTGGTGTTATTGCTCTTGCACTCTCTCATACTGGTCACTGGAAGTTCAACATGGCACCTCATAGCAAAGCACTCTCTGGGATCTGAAAAAGAATTGTTGCTTTGCATAGAGATGGCCAAGGCTATAAGAAGATTGTCGACATCCCAAAACTAAGTTGCAGCACGGTGGCCAAGACAATACAGTGGTGTAACAAAGTTTCACTCAGAACAGGCCTCACCAAAGAAGTTGAGTGCATGTGCTCAGCGTCATATCCAGAGATTGTCTTTTCAAAGTAGATGAACGAGTGCTGCCAGCATTGCTGTAAAGGTTAAAGGGATGGGAAGTAGAATAGTGAAGAAATCAGGCGATACCTTTTAGAGGCTAACTGAGTATATTTGATAGTGAGCTTTCGAGAGGACTAGCTCTCTTCTTCAGACTGATGTTATACAACAAACTAAAAATACACCGACTTTTTATACACACAAGACATGGATCTTCAAAGGATCTTAGAATTCTTAAAAATAACAAAATGCGAAATATAGGTAGGCAGTTATTTTACAACCTGTCAAGAATTAAACAGTCTGGAAACTTGTGAGGCGTGACGGGAGTGATCAGTAATTATTTCTCTTATCTATGTGCAATCAGGGGAGATTTGTTGCACTCACAGGGATGGGAAGTCAGCCTGTCAGTCCTCAGACCATATGCTACATGGCTGTCGTCCCAGAAGGAAGCCACTTCCAAAGATAATACATATGTACTGTGACATACTGGAGCAGAGCATGGTCCCCTCCTTTCGGAAACTGGGTCGCAGGGCAGTATTCCAACATAATGACCCCAAACACACCTCCAAGAGGACCATTATCTTGTTAAAAAGATAAGGGAAAAGGTGCTGGACTGGCCAAGCATATCTCCAGACCTAAACCCTATTGAGCATCTGTGGGACATCCTCAAACGGAAGTTGGAGGGGGGGAGCAAGATCTCTGATATCCACCAGCTCCGTGATGTCGTCATGGAGGAGTGAAAGAGGATTCCAGTGGCAACCTGTGAAGCTCTAGTGAACTCCATGCCCAAGAGAGTTAAGGCAATGCTGGAATATAATGGGGGCCACACAAATATTAACACTTTGGGCACAATTTGTCCATTTTCACCTAGGGGTGTACTCACTTTTGTTCCCAGCGGTTTAGACATTGACTTCTGTCTTATTTTTAGGAAACAAAACAACCAATTTTACACTGTTTTACAAGCTGTACACTGACTACTTTACATTGTACAATGTCATATCTTCAGATATATCTAGAGATTTAATATTTACAAAAAAAGTGAGACGTATACTCACTTCGTGAGATACTGTGTGTGTAATATATATATATATATATATATATATATATATATATATATATACACATACATACATACATACATACACACAGTTGAAACCAGAAGTTTACATGCTTTATATGAAAAGACACATTCATGTTTTTCTCACTATCTGATGTGAAATCAGAATAAACCTTCCACGTTTTAGGTCAATTAGGATTACCAAAATTAATTTTAGTTGCCAAATGCCAGAATTACGAGAGAGAGGATTTTTAAAGGCATTTTTATTTCTTTCTGCAAAGTCAAAAGTTAACATACACCAGGATTACTATGCCTTCTGAGGTGTATTGGCAACATCTGAGTTAGACACGAGAAACACACTACTTCTGGGTGTAACATCATGGGAAAGTCTAAAGAAATCAGCCAAGATATCAGGAAGAGAATTGTGGACTGGATTATCCTTTAGTGCAATTTCCAGATACCTGAAGGTGCCTCGTTCATCAGTACAAACAATTATACGCAAGTACAAACAAGATGGGAACGTCCAGCCATCATACCGCTCAAAAAGGAGACAGGTCTGTCTCTCAGAGATGAACGTGCTTTCGTCCAGCATGTGCATATCAACGCAAGAACAAAAGCAAAAGACCTTGTGAAGATGCTGGCAGAAGCTGGAAATATTGTGTCATTATCCACAGTGAAACGAGTACTGTATCAACATGGGCTGAAAGACCATTCTGCTAGGAAGAACATATTACTCCAAAAGAAACATATAAAAGCCAGATTAATGTTTGCAAATGCACACAGGAACCAAGATCTACATTTTTTGAGACGTCCTGTGGTCTGATGAAACTAAAATTGAAATGTTTGGCTGTAATGACCATTGTTATGTTTGCAGGAAAAAGAGAGAAACTTGGAAGCCTAAAAAAAACCATCCCATCTGTGAAACATGGGGGTGGCAGAATCACGTTGTGGGGTTGTTTTGCTGCAGGAGGGACAGTTGCACTGCACAAAATAGATGGTAGCATGAGGAAAAATTATGTGGCAATACTGAAGCAACATCTCATGAGCCAGGAATTAAAGCTTGGTCGGAAATGGGTCTTCCAAATGGACAATGACCTGAAGCATTTTGCCAAACTGGTTACAAAGTGGCTTAAGGATAACCAAGTCAATGTCTTGGAGTGGCCATCACAAAGCCCTGATCTCAATCCTATTGAAAATGTATAGGCAAAGCTGAAAAGGCAGGTGCGGCAAGGTACAAACATGGTCAGTTCCCAGTTCTGTCAGGGGGAATGGGACAAAAAATTTACCAACTATTGTGGAAACTTGTGGGGGTATC